>JAOEHY010007499.1:10935-26239 GCA_025447955.1 Psilopsiagon aurifrons | reverse complement strand
TGATTATGTGCTTGGAGGTCATGGAAAAAGTATATTCTGTTTTCTTCACTGGTGTTAAATAAAGGGACTGTAGGTGATGGAAACAAGACTGGTTCATATTGAACATCATATTACATCTCTGGCACATGGTTCTCCTTTCAATATATATATATATTTTTTTTTTTTATGAGATGAAGTATTTTGGTACGTTTATGTTTGCATTTCTTCCCTTTTGTGAGACAGTGTCCTCAGTGGAATACTTTCAGTGGAAGCATATGTTCAGGACTTCAAAGTAATTACGCTATTACTAAAACCTTCATAATCAGATTACTGAAACTAAATGTAGAAAAAATTTGATTTTCTTTTATCCAGTCATATCAATTTCATTCCAGTCTGCTGTCTGCTGATTCAAGAAACATGGCAGGTCAAAGTCAAAGACTGTTTAGAACATCTGCCTGATACTAAAGGTAAAGAAGAAAAGGGATCTTAGAGCCGTTTTTAGTCTTGAGAGGGCAAGATTAAAGAGAGAGATATATATATGTGTTGCCCATTTTGATGGTAAGTTTTTAGCTGTAGGTACCTCTGCTTGGCAAACTGGATGGGAATAACTGAAGCATAAGGTTGCCTCTGTATGATAGTTGACCCTCTTTCTCTGAATTAATAGGCTTAGTATGTGTCTGAGCTACTTTGCTTACAAAATACTACATTTATTTGCTTTATTTTTTTCTTTCTGTAAGAATAAACTTGCTGTTGTGATCAAATGGTTGTAACCTCTGGTACAAAAGCTGTTGATTGCCAGGAACAGTTTTCAGGTCTGCAGTCCAAACTACTGATTAAAAAATTTTTAAAAATCCCACCTTTTCATTTTGCTCTGGCACAGTTAGGGCACAAGACTTGAAAAATTTAGGCAGATTTACAAGAAGACATCAAGAACAGCAACCATACCTATTCTCCGCTCTGTAGTTTTTGCAGCTTATCTGGAAAATATGGAATCTTAAGAATGTGAAATACCGTCTTAATGGTCTTGAACCAAAAGGTTTTGTCTGTTATGGTCTTACCAGGCCCTAGGTGTAGCAGTCTGTTGTCATGTTACATGTTTTTATTTCAAGCTGCATGAAGCTATAGGCAGCTTTGTATTGAGTACTTTGTCTTACTGGACATAATTTTAAGGTATTTTATTGATGCTAACTCTTACTATTGTTTGAGATCTAGCTTTAGCCTGGTGAATGCTTTATGTAAGCTGATGGAGTTCTGAGGCAGATAAATTCTAAAATTGGTTAATGATTAATGTGAATTTTTAGATTTTCTGTGTTTTTCATTTCATAAGTCTACTTTTCATTCTTCTTGCCCTCATTGTACACAATAGAATATCAGATGAAGCTGAAAAGTTTCTTTTACAGTACTTTTAACAATTCCCAGTAGAATTCTCTTGTTGGAAGGAAATATCCCATCTGGTTTACTCTATAACACAGCAAAACTACTTAGTGAATTGTGTGGCAGAGCCTAGCTGAATTCCACACAATGAGGCTCTTGGCCCTAAGCAAGATGAGCACAATCTGTTTCCCATATTTCTAATAAAGGAAAAGAAGAGTTTCTTCATTTGCTTCTTTGTTGCATTATGTTTACATTTTATGCCTTCCCTTTCTTGGAGTAGCTGCTTTCCTGCTGTTTTCCATTCTCTCCCCCTTTCTCCCCCTCACTACAGGTAAAATGAAAATGCATTCCAGCTTTATAAAAGTATCAAACACTGCTCTGAAATAACATTAAAACTCACATTTTAAAAGTGTAGCACTCTGCTTTGGCCACATCAGTCTCATTAAACATCTGAAGCTTAAGGGATGCACTTCAAGAGCTGTTTCTGTTGCCTTACTTGTTTTGCAAATAAAACCAGACTTGAGTAACCTCTACTAAAATCAATGGGAACTGCACAGCTGATCCTAGCACTGCTCTGAAAGTTTACCTGTGCTCTCTGAATTGATTTGATTGCTTCAGTCCATAACTTTAATCTTCTATTTCTACCTCAGCGTTGTTGAGAATTATATGTACTTTCCGCAGGTTGATTTGGCTGTAGAGTTTGTGCTTAGGTGTTATAAAACTGCACCTCTGAATTAATCTCTGAATTAAATTTACTATTTTTTTGTTATTAATATGAAGATAAGAATAATTGCACATTAAAAAGTAAGCATCAGATACTAAATTCTCGTTAGCACCACACAGTTAATGTAGCATACCAAATCAGTGAACACCGACTGTGTGTTCACGTACTTTGGGTTCTACACCAGGTGCCCTGACTGCAGGACATGTAACCTGCATTAAAGTGAGCAGGTTGTTTTGTGACATGAGCTTTGTAAAATCATGTCACAAAGACATTTAGGACATGTTTTTTTCGTTTGTTTGTTTGTGTAAGGGTTTGCATTCAAAATGCTAGGTAATACTCCAATACTAGTAAATTACTCAGCTGTCAACATCGGACACTGTATCCCCTGCATACCAGAGAACAGAAATGCATGTCATGTGTTTCAATGGTTTGTTCTTTTGTCTGGGAAAGTAATTTGTTAAATGAAGTGCTCAGCCCGTTGTCCCTCCATACAGTACAGAAGAAACCATCTTTCATGCACTGCTGTGGCACACAGTAGGCTTTGTCTTGTTAAATACAAGAACATGGACTTGCTTTCAATTATTTCTAGGTATTTGACCAAGGTTTTACGGGATCAGAAGTCAACAGCAATGGGCATCTGATTACCTGCACAAAAATGACTCAGAAGTCTGAAGATTTGGGTATGATTAGCAAATCTAGTTATCACTCCAAACTAAAACCTACCCATGCGCTACAAAAGCAGGTTTCACACTGGATCCTTGTCATAGACTTTTGAGTCTTAGAGCAGCATGTCCTCATCTGTGGTGAGTGTTGTTCACTTGCTTAGCTGAAGACACAAAACAGGGAAGATTTAGATTAGATATTATGAAGAAGCTCTTTACCATGAGGGTGGTGATGCACTGGAACAGGTTACCTCAAAAGTTGTGGCTGCCCCATTCTTGGTAGTGTTCAAGGCCAGGCTGGATGGGGCTTTGAGCAACTTGGACTTCAGGTGTTTCTCATGATGCATTCCACTTCTGAAAGCCTGGCATTTCCCTACTTTTATCTGTCACTGATAATAATTCCAACACATGGTTTCTATTCCTGATTTTCCAATAGTAAGAAATCAGCATTTCCCTTTATTGTAAGTAAAATGGAAAAAAATTAAGCGCTCTTCATGGGCGATAGAGGAACTATTGCTATAATTCTGTTAAGGAGCTAAGATGTCTTTACTTATCACTATGTGGAATGAGTATTCGGTGCCAGTTTCCATTTCATTTAAAATCTGTTATTTTAGAACTGTTCATATAATCAGTTCCCTAAACTCAGAGAAAGCAGACAGCCAGCTGTAAACCAATTTAGGATGCAATTGCCACACACAGAAATCATACAGTTGATTTCATATGAATACAGCTTTTGAAATCTTATTTCATTTCTAGTCATGAATATGATTAAGGCAGTCCTTTGAGGACAAAGAGCTGTGTGCACAAGGAGGAATTTTGATTTACTTTGCCATTTGTGCAAATGTGGGGGTTGAGATACAAAATCAAGAAATGTTTGTTTTCTTTGTTCATTTTATCTAGATGAAACTCTTGTGCACATCTACTTTCTGTGTATCATTACTAGGGAAGTAGACTTTGTTAACAGTGATGGCATAGTCAAATAAGACTGCTGATTTCTTCAGAAGGAAAGTTTGGGTTGCTTTTATTGATTCTTAGCTAGATTTAGACATCAAGGAGAAGTAAGTGACTTCTTGAGAAGGCTCGGCAACTATTTGTACCATAAGGCAGTAATGAAATTCTGTTTGGTCTTGGGGTTTATTATCAGGAAGGACAACCTTCCTCGGCTAATATACTACTGAACAGGGAGTGAATGAGAAATATCAGGGAAATATGTATTGTGTGGGTAGCCTGATCCTCCTTTTATTCTGCAGTATAATCTGAACAGTTTTGTTTAAAATTTGCTTTTGCTAATATGTAGGTAACATGTATGTAGAATGATTGATATAGGCAATACAGACAATCTCTTCTTGTATGTCAAAAGCATAGCAGTGAAACACTTAGTCCAACGTACGCTGAGGCTTTGCCCTTTTAGCCTTTATTTGTGCTAGACGCTGATTGTTATAGCAGGTTTCAGATACTGTAACTACTCCTCCAAATAGTCAGAAAGCATTTGAAAATTATAATGACAGATGAGGAAGGCCAGATCAAAGCCTGTTTAAGCCTAGAGATGGGGATGGGTTGAAACTGTTTGCTGGAGGTGAAAAGCAATAACAAGCTTCCTGGTGCTTTCTAGCTTTCTTTTCATTCACAACCATTCATACCGGTTTGATAGTGATATTTAAAAAAATAAACTTTCTCCTGCCTGCTTTCTCCTCTATAGGCTGTGTGGCCATTGTGGCTGTTCTTTCCCTTTATTTGGATGAAGTGATGAAGGTCTGTGTGAGCTGGAGCTTCATGTGGAGGCTTATGGGAGTCCGATGTTTTACACAAAATTAGCACTGCTGAGCATTTTGAGTTCTCAAAGGTGTATATTTACAAGAATTTTATATAAGCAATGGCTCTGCTGTCCTTTTGTGGCAGCATAGGAGTTTATAGCTTCTTATGAGGGAGTAGCCTCATATGAAAATATTAATCAGTTATAATTCATGCATAGCAGACATGTCTGTGCTTCTTTTGAACCTAATGAAATTAGGAGTTTTGCATTTGGCTATGTCTGAAGTCCAGCTTCTTTCTGCAAATCTCATGTTAAAAATTTTTACAGTATTTCTGGAACTTAGGCAGGTGACTGAGAAGGTGTAGTCTCTTATGCTGCATGAACGACCTAAAATATTGATGATACATACTGGGGACTTTTGTCTGTTTCTCAAATTGTCCTAGATAAAAAACTCTCAGTAAGTATTTCAGTAATATGTGATTTTGAAAATCAGTATTTTAAGTTATTAGTTAGAAGCCTGACTTTTTTTTTTTAAGTTATTAGTTAGAAGCCCAAGGGTTTGTGTTTTTTTTTTTAATTTGTTTTTTTGGGGGGGTTTTTTGGGTTTTTTTTTCCTTTAAATTACAGTTTTTCTTGGGTTTTTTTAACCCTTCCTTTAGATGAGTGAATTGCCAAATGTGTGTGAGTACAATACTCTTCAGCAATTACCAGTCACACTGATAGGTCTCCTTCTCAGTTCTTCAAACAGAACATCCTGGTTTATTTTTTTTATTCATATCTGCAGGTGTGGGCCAGATAGGAGAGTATTGGTTGTACTAGGTGTTATTGGTTGTACTAGGTGTTTGTCTTCAAAGCCCAGAAGATAAGTTTTGCAGGAAAACAACAAAAAAACCAAAACTCGGTGGCAAGTATTTGTGTTACACTATCTCCCCACCCCCCTTATGGGCACACATAGGTATGGACTATCATAAAGCTGAGCATACAGACAGTTCTTTCCATGCTGTGCATCATGGTTTTGTCCTATCCAACTGGCTCCAAGGTCGTCTTTTTTCATTTTTTTTTTTTGTAGCACCAGTGTAAAAGGTAGCATAAAGCTTACATTAAGTAACATTATTGCTCATACAAGTTAAATCCTGCAGTAGTATGGTAGCAGGTTAAAAAAAGTGTTGGGGGAAAGAGGGGAGAAGGCAGTTGAAACACGATGTTTTCTCTTGTTACTTGAAAGAATCAAAGATGGATTTCTAACTTCCATACAACTAAAAGTTTTTAATGTCTAGGTCGTTAATTTACTCAAGGAGCAGACTAAGCTGTTGGAGTGCGCTTGCCTTCCTTCCACACCAGAATTAATGACCTCTGTGAGGATAAATATGGGATTTTTCCATGGTGTTTTACTGAAGCGTCAAAAATAATTTTATTCCATTGATTGAAAAAAAAAGAAAAAAACGTCGTTTGGATGTCTGATCCCTACCTTAATGTGCTTGTATGGAATGCCATTTTTTATGAATCTGTCCATCTGCTTAGTGTTGTGTATTATAGTCAACTATGTTAGTAATTGCTATAATCTTGTATGAGCCATCTAGTTTGTGAACATGACGAATGAAGACTTGTGTTCTTTATTTATGTAATTGGTGTTGATTGTAACTGTTATCCTAGTAAGCATTTTTTTTACCTATAGTATTTTAATTCATAAAATATTCAAATAGGTATTCTAATTCATAAAGGTTTTGCCTCATAGATATGTTTCATGGGATATGCTTTATTTAATCCTTAATTGAAGTAAAATATTATTGTTAAAGGGGCCTGTATCAGAGTAATGAGAGCATTAATACTTTCGCGGCATAGCTAAATGTGTGGAAATTTGACATTTCAAATCTGCATATAAGCCAAATTTCAGGAGATAGAAGGATTTTTGTCGGTTTTACTGATCTATTAAATTAATATCAGTTTTAGAAAGGGGTGTAGAAGGCTGGATTTAGCCTGAAAATTACAATATTTGAAATTCTTTAGGGCTTTCAATGTCCCCGGGTTCATGGTAGGCTTATTTTCATGTTCATGGTAACACTGTTTATCTGACTTTCCCTGTTATGTTGTATAAATAAGCATGATGCCTTAAGAGTAATGCCCCTGTAGTGAACTAAGGAAGTTGACATGAATTATTAATAACAATCTGAGTTTAATGTGGTTTTATAGCTCCTGAAGGAGTTGGAATTGTGTACTCTGTAAGACCATTCAGTTCACCTGATCTTGACAAACTGGAAGCATCAAAACATACTCCTACTTGTTAACACTAAACGGGGGGAAAGTTGACTTGGAAATGCATCAATATTTAGCCTTCTTGTAGAATTTGAACATTATAATGGTTGAATAGTGTTCCATAAATAACTGTCTCCTATCTTGTGCTTTAATGCAGTCAGCTAATACTTTTCTGTGAAGTCAACCTTTACAGCTTCATTTTTATTTCACTGAAAAGAAAAATGGCAAGTATGTGATACTGAATCTATTGTTTATGCTGATAATATCCTATGAGCTAAAAATGTTCTCTGTAGCAGTATGTTAGGCAGCAGAAAACCCCCAATGAGTTCAAAAACCCATATTGTCTTATCAGGAGATAAACCAAGCTAAATTTGTTTTATAAATGCATTAAGAGTTCCAGAAATGGTGGCATATACAAAATTTGTGTTGACATTTTAAAGACCTGATAAAAAATGCTTGTTTCCAGACCATTACCTTTGAAATGACTGTTCAAAATGAGACTTGTAGTATATTAATATTTGGAAATATGTTTATCTTTCTCAATTATGTTTATTTTTATTTATTTGTCCATTAAGTACTTATTTTAAAAGCATAATGATCTTTAATATCCAGCCTGAATTTGGCTAGTTTAGCACTGGTCACCTGAAAGCGGAACTGAAGAGCCTGTGTGTTCAGCACTACCTATCTTTTAGCATATATCTTTTAGCTTTAACTACAGTGGAGATGGTACTGGGCAGTACCCATCCCAACAGTGCAAATTTGTAAAACCTCTGTTTAGTTTCCTCAGAAGAAGCAGAATGTTTCACTTTATGTGCATTGGTTAATGTTACTTGTAGTGACTGTTGACTGTAAATTACCATTCTTACAGCTATGCTGTGAATGAAATGGTTATTTTAGTGCCAGAACTCTCTTCTTAAAATACTTAAATTTTGATAATTTAAGATGAAGTAGTTTATAAATCTTTTCAGAGTGAGCAGTTAATTCACCAGCCTTGCTGGGATTTCTGTTCCGTGTGGTTCTGTAGTACCATGAAATTTCTGGTTCTCAGAAGCTGTATTAATTTTCCCTTGACTTGAAATTACTCCTCTATTTACAAACATGCTGAAACCTACAAGATACAAATCAGCAGTACTTCAAACAAGGAAAAATAATTAATTGAAAAAATAAGTTACCCTTTATGTAGTATGGTAGTTTTTCTTAGTTCTTCTGTCTTGGTCACTTTTTAGGCTTTTCTTCTCACTGTACAAGAATTTTCTTTCGGTAAACTGATATATGAAGTGTCTCTGTACAATTCCACTTTTGTACTTCCAGCATGTACATTTGTTCTTAGAGTTTGCTTGCTGTCTGGCTTAGTTTGACTTTGTTTTTAGGTTGAGTAAATTCTAATGTTATTATATGGTGTTGTATTAATTTGCAAAATAGCTGTAGATCTTAAGACTTCCCAACTGCTTTCATTACTGTTGATTTGTCTAATTGGAGCAAAATACATGTCAGTCCATTTCAGTGCAAAAGAGCTTTAATTTTCTGTTTTCTGCAACTGGGGTTTTAGACTCCTCTCCAGGCTCTGGCAGATGAGATCTGGCCAACAGTGTGGCACTTCTGCCACGGGCTACTGCCCTTGAACATAGTCAGCAGAACAAACAGCATTTTTAAAGGCTCTCCTTAGCTACTGCTGTCCATGGATGGGCATCATCTAGAGGATTATCTCCTCTGAGTTCAAGTGGTCCATGACAACATGTGGAAAATGTGGCATGGGTAGCAAGGAGCTCCTGGTAGAAGACTAAAACACAGGGAAGTATGCAAGAGCTGGAAGCAGGGGCAGGTGGTAAAGGATGAATAGGGACACTGTTTGAGCATGCAAGGAAGGCTCTAGGGAAACAGAAGCCTAACTGGAGTTGAATCTGTCCAGGGATATGAAGGGTAGAAAGATGGGAATCTGCAGGTGTATCAGCCACAGAAGAAAATCTATGGGAAAGGAGGGTGCAAAAATCCATCTCCTCTGTTAACCATCGCGTAGTATTGATGCTCAGCAAAGAAACTAAATAGCTCCAGGAAAGTAGTTTCTTAAGCTGTACCTGTGTACTCAATAAATGCAAATTGTTTCTCTTATCCAAGCAAGTAATTTTATTTTTCTCTGCACCGAGAGGAGTACCTTAGAAAAGGTCACTTTGCTTATTCTTTCCCCCCCCCTCTTCCACCCTCTCCTCCACACACTGCCTTTGTTGAGAGCAGTGCAGGTACCCTGTTAGCTTGGAAACTTTTGGGAAAGAAATGGTCTCCATGAATTATCCCGAAAACTTGCAATATCAGCTAGCATGGTGAACTTCAGAAAATACTGCAATGCATTTCCATCTCTTTATGGTTAGAAAATTTTGCATCTTTCTTCATGCAGGGTGTTTTTTTTTTTTTTTGCCACTTGCTGTAGAGAATAAAGGACAGTTTCAAAGTGCCTGAGTAGTGCTGAACAAGCTGCATTTTAATATTCTGTGGCCTATTATTGAAAACAGTTTTGCGTGTGAAAAATACCTCTGAAGATGAGATATTGTACTCCGTGATAATTTGTAATTATTAAGCTAAATGAAGAGTTGTTGCACACATCTGTGTGTGATATGAAGGGATATTTCCGGTTGACTTGCTGTTACTTACGAGCCTGATTTCCCAGAATAAAACTTTTAATTCCACTTTTATGTGTTGGGGAATATTATCCTACCAAAGGCTGTTTTGATAATTTATTCTTTGTATAAATAATTCCCATTCAGCAGCTATCAGCTAACAAGAAACAATATTACTTTTGGTTTACCATTAGTACTAGTTAGATAAGAAGAGAACAGAATGTGAAAAACGATGCACGGTAAAAGTTAATACCCTGTTTTAGCAGAAAACTGTTATTTAAATTTCAGCTGCTTAGATCTTTGAAATTCAGTCCAAGATTTCAGTTGAAACAGTAAAAGGTGCTTTGGAGGCAATACGTTACACTGAACAATAGTCTTAGAGCTGGCACACATGGCATCTCTGCTGTCCTTCTAAGGAGAAAGGTAGCTTCTGGCTGAAGGTGAGGTCTGCAGAGATCAGCAGAAATATCTCAAGTCTCCTATCTAAGTGCTTTGGGACAATCTTGAAAGTATTTCTCTGAGATAATGGCAGGAGAGAGGGAATTGTCCAGCTAGAGAATCCATTGGATTGTGGATTTTGTTTCCTTCTTCTGTAAGTAACTGTTATCCTAAGAGTAGTTATTTATTTTATCATGGTTATTTTCATTATATGGTTTCCAATGTGTGCAGAATGGAATGTCTTGTGTCATATGTTTCACAGATAGTTGATAGATTTGAGAAGAACCTTAAAATTAAATACATTTAATGTTTTATTTTTCCAAGAGGCTTATAAACTTGTACTCTTTCAAATCCAGCTAACAACTTGATACACCTGCTTGCTATTCTTAAGTAAACCTTGATTTTAGCAAGGCAAATGCTGGAACTAATCAAGTATCAATTGATGTCAGAGGTTCAAAAAGGGTAAAAACTGTTGAAAATTGTCATTCAGTTGCGATAGCATTAGAAAGTATACCAAAACCAAATAGTACATTAAAATTAACCATCGTTCTAGGTTAATGTTGTCTTAACTGAGTAAGTTTGTAACCAAGCAGTGTTTAAAGGCCAAATCGTAAATTGTCTTTCACACACAAACATACACACGTATATATGTAGGAAAAAAAAAGCTTCTCTATCAGACAACAAATACAATGTAATATTTGCAGAGTATTAGCTAATCATAGCACTTGATTTTGGAAGTTGTAGTGATAGAGTCTAGCCTCTTTAAAATGGCAGTGGTGGGCTGCAGCATATCATTTGAATTCTCAGTCTTTTATTTTCTTCCTGAAGAACAGAGATGATTATGAAGTGATAGAATTGGCATGTGAAAACTAAAAATACAGCAACTTTTTCTTTCTTCCCTCTTGTTTTTTCTTGGTCTCTCTTTCTCATTCATTCTTCCATTTACTATGAATCTACAGCAAGGAGAGTAGTAGATGGCCAGCAGATAAACATGGCAAAATATTAAACCAATATTGCCTCAGTCACATTAATTCCAAATATCAGGTGTTAATTTCTTCCCACATTTCAAATTTATGATTAGATCAGGAAATGGATGAATAAATTATTTAACATAACAAATTTTTTACTGGACAGGTTGGTGAAATGAAATGTACTCAGCAGTGATTTTAATTAAGACTATATAGAGAGGAACTCTGTTAGGGTAGTAACATTCATATGTGGTGTGCATATATACTTCTGTGAGTATAAGGAGTAACACTTGGATTTGGGCTTGTACTGAATGTTGAAATATATAAAAAACATTACGAACACCAAAATAATATTTGTTCCTATTTATGCTTATGCAAAACTACTTTAAATCAATGTGTTGATGCAAAGGCCCCTAAAAATTAGCATAAATGTATTTACTCTTGATTTTTGGAGTAAAAAATAGAAATTAGGTAACAGTTTATAATGTGATCGCTAATATGTTGCAGAGTAAAGATACACCTGAGAAGAACTCTGAAACTCTGGCTTGTGTGTTGCAGGAAGTGCCACCAATAGGACACATTATTCAAGGTTATAGCCAAATTTTACTTTCTACAGATATTTGGCATCTGTACAATGATTTTAGATGAACACTAAGATGGTCACCATAGGGGTGTTGTCCGAATGACTTTTTGAGGGTCTGTTGTAAACTTAGATCTCCTTCACTTATGTAAGTACTTTGAAGCCCGCTTAGCAGCTTTTAGAAGTCTTGTATGCTATCACATCTGTATTATGCAAAATTAGGGTATTCCTGTTTCTATATGAATTAACCCATTTTGTCTGCTTTGTGATCTGATGATGCTCATTGAAACCAATGGCAAAACTCCAGCTGACTTCCCAAGGATCTGAATGAGTCTCTTAGTCATGGTATAGAGTTCTCACTACTGGACATGTCTGTGATTAACATAGGAGCAGATTTGGATTTTAGATGTTTTTTAAACTTGGTCCTGAAAAAGACATTGTGTATAAATCCTTTATGGGATATTGGCTTTAAGTTCTTAGAGTTTTGCTGGTACGAAGCTAACAGTATTAGCCAGGCACTGTGATACCTGTTGATCTGGTGTTCACTGCTCTGTGCCCTCTTGTTACCTAAAGACCTATTGAATCCTAAAGCTCAGAGCGTTTCCATAGAATCATTCCTTTTAGCACAACAGAGCTATTCTTGAAAGTGTTAAAGCTTATCTCGCTTGTCAGAGCTTTACTGGGAGATACTTCAAAGCCGCAGAAGAATTTCTGGAATGATTTAAGCCCATCTCAATTTCTGCTTTGTGTTCCTAGCACTTGGTGTTGTTAGCACTGCATTCACTGACACCTGCAGAAAATACCAAATGTAAAATGAGTAAGTAGTAAATTAAATGAAATGCACTTCTTGCGTTATACAAATGGAGCAGTAAAGAATCACTGCTGATTTTTGCTGTTGTTTTGTTGATTCATATGCTCTTTATCTTCTTGTGAGATTTTTATTTCTAACCTTTTTTTATCTTGGCAGTTGGGTTTTTTTTGTTCTTTTTGGTGGTGTTGGTGGGTTTTTTTGTTTTTTTTTTTTGTTTGTTTGTTTGTTTTGTTTTGTTTGTTGTGTTTTTTTTTTGCAAGAGGCTAATAAGAGCCTGCATAGGATTGAATGAGTGTCCAGTGTAGGTCCTGATGAGACAACCATATGGCAACAGTCTGATTTCAGATGCCTGTTATGCTTACTAAATAGTCTTTAAAAAGCCCTATGGATTTTAATTAAATAATTGAATAATAACTTTGGATTAGACTGTCTTTTCTCTACCCTGACTGTTGGCTCTCACAGCAGCACACTTCCCATTTGTTGTGGCTGTGTTTCACAGTAAAAGGAAGCCCTATGGCTTCATTTCCATCTCCAGTCCTACCTTCTTTCCAGGCATCTCTTATACAAAGCACTTTGTGTATTGTGTGACTTCTGTACAAGAACTAGAACTCTGTAGCTTTCTTACCTTTTCAGTTTGTGACTCAATATACAATTCAGTTTATTTTGTTGCTTTTCTTTTGTAGTAGTGGCTTTTGGGTTTCCTGCATTTTGCAACTGATTTCCAAAATCATTACTAGAGTTCCTTGCTAACATTGATTCAGAGTGCCCTTTGATTAGACAAGTATATCTGTCTATATATGTTATATGAATAAACAGTCTTGGTATCTCCTCTTGTTTTTTTCAAGCAGTCATGTAAAATCCACACAGATTTTTATTTTTCCTAAAGTATTAACCTAAAATCTTTTAGATTTTTCCATTTTCTATACTAGTTATTCCCAATCGGAAAAAAATGACAAATCTGACCTGGCTGGTAATGAGGATTCTTATGAGATGTATTAAATTTAGATATTTTTATTGTGCTTTTTAAGTTTCAGCAGTTTATCAATTTAGAGTGGAAAATTGCTTCATGGAAAAAAATTGCTTCAACTGTCCACGTGAGAACTGGAGGAATAGAAGGTAGATTTTCTTCTCTGAACGATATAGTCTGCTTTGTGTTCAGCTTGTGCCTGTCTTTGTGCTTGTTGACAAAAACTGCCATAGAAGTGGTGGACTCCTTTAAATCAGGACTTGATGCCTCTGCAACCTAGTGATGCTTCTTGGACTTGTTATATGTGAATCCATGGAAATAGGTATTTCTAAAGAGAAACAGAATTATTGTTGGGGGTGGGTGGGTGAGCTGGTGGTGGTGAGAATTTCTCTGTGGTACAGGCTTACATAGCATCCGGTAGTGAACACAATTAGCTATGCAAAGGTACAAGCATATTTAAATACTATTACCTGAAAAAAACAGTCAATTTTACACAGGTACACATGGACACCAGTTGTTAACTGAGCATATCTTCATATTTAACAAACTGAATGTGTTTGAAACTTGATAAAAGTCCCTGTGATGATGATATGCTTCATGCTATGTTTGAGCAGTTGAAAGATACTGGCTTCCATGTCATGGGACAGGAATTGATTTCTTAGTATTGGCTACAAATTGTGATGATTTTGAAGGAAATACATGGGAATATTCCTGACTATTTTGAATATTCTGACATATGTTCAGTAGCTTGTGAGGAATATGATTTTTAAAGCCTTGTAGTTTTAAGAAATGAAGAAATACCTGTAATGTTGCCAAGGTTTGAGGTTCCAGCATCTTTTTGTACTTTTTCTTCTTGGATTTCCCTTTTATTGCACGGGAAAATGAAATTTTACAATAAAAAAAAGTAAAAGTGAAGACATGCCATGCCTTTCTTTTAGCTCTCACTCAGCACTCCCGCTGGTTGGAGTACAGGAACTTGACCCTTTTGTGTTGGTGGCTTGTGTTTTTTCCCCTTTCGAAGCCAGCATAGCTAAGCAGCTCTCTAGGTTTGCAGTGTAGTAGCAAGACTGTTTTGTGACCATGGTCTGAAGGCAGACTGGAGGTGACAGTATTATTTACTTGTGTTGCTTGGGGTCCAAAGAGAGAATAAATTGCTATTGATTTTCAAGACATTACAGTGAAGTGTCTGAATGCCTGCAGAGTAGCTGGGTGGTAGGATAGTCAGTCTGCAGAGACTGCTTTTGAAATGAAAAATCATTTTCTTGTGTGGGGCTCTTTTTATTTTCAGAAGCAGTTGCTTGAAAACTTTGTGGTGGGTGCCGTATTTATTGCGAACATATTTTCTCTCCAAAGAACAGAATTCAACAGCGACTTTATAACAATTTGAAATAGCCGTCTGTTTACATTACTGTTAAGAAGGGGATGCTGAGTCTTTGCATGGAATTAACTACTTCATTAGAGGCATGTGTTCCAGAGGTATAATATTTTAGAAAATTAGCTGTATGAAAGTGGTAATGGTGCACAAAGCTGAATTCTGCAGATTAGACAGGTTTGACATAATTTGTCGAGAGGGGTGGCTTTTTTTCCTCATTTGGGGATGGGGAATCCCGGCTGCTTTTCTGTTTGTTACTTCAGGGTTTTCTAGCAGTGGTACATCGAGGTGACATCTGCTGGGAGAGAGCTAAATGAAACATCTGAAACCATGGCTGCTGCCTGTCAGCTCTTTTCCATGAGTCAATGGCATGTGCCCATGGTGGCAGTCCGGGGGTTGACTCATGGCTTGTGGCTCCCCTGGAAGGGATCTGCTGTCATTCCTTTCCGAGGAGCCTGACTCCCCCGCCAGATTTACTGAGCCTCAGAAACTCACTAGAATGTCATTATACATTCAGATTTCCCAGCTAGGACCTCAGTGTGCAGCACCGAAGAGCCTAGGTGGATGCGCAAAGTAATGATGGAAGCTATTCAGAATGGTGCATCGCAGGAATTCATCTTCTCTGCTAAGGGGGTGTCCTGGGTTCGGCAGTGGCAGTCGTTTTTCTCCTTCTTGGTAGCTGGTGTGGAGCTATGGGGTTTTTTTGACTTTCAGCTTGGGAACAGCGTTGATACCACCAATGTTTTGGTTACTGCTTAGAACATTTTGGTCTGGCCAAGGACTTTCTGAGTCTCATGCTCTGCCAGGGAGG
>JAOEHY010007498.1:0-43256 GCA_025447955.1 Psilopsiagon aurifrons | reverse complement strand
CTCCAGGAGCAGAGGGAAGAAAAAGGGGGAAGTGAGTGAACAAACTGCGTGGCTGATTTACAGCTTAAACCACGACATACCAATACTTGACGTGATTAACGCATGGCCAGAATTATCATTTTCAAAGACCTCGGTGACCTCAGTTTTCAGAAAAGTGACTTTGTGGCTTCTATCACTTGGGTGATCCCCCTAGCAAGGAATGACTTCAGGAACTTTACCCACAATTTAGAATCTTGGTACATTTCAGAAACAATATGTACATGTAATGGACTAATAATTATCATAGAATCATGGAATGGTTGGGTTGGAAAGGACCTTAAAGCTCATCTAGTTCCAACCCCCCCTGCTGCAGACAAGAACACCTTCCACTAGACCATGTTGTTCAAAGCTGTCTCCATCCTGACCTTGAGTACTGAGGCAGCTGCAACTTGTCTGGGCAACCTGTGCCAGTATCTCACCTCCTAGTATCTAATCTAAATCTATCTTCTCTCAGTTTAAAGCATTTTTCCTTGTCCTATCACTGCTTGCTCTTGTAAGAAAAGCATTATTTTACCTTGCTTAACTTCTTCCTTTAAAAGCTGTCATCAGGTAAGACAGATGCGTGTACATGTCCCATGAAGCACACCTGTATTAATAGAGCTTTGTAGATGTTAGGACAAAATGTCATGAGCTTTTGTCATTGTAAGGGGTTCCTGCCCCAGACGTCAGGTCTTATTCTTTGCCCTATGCTTCCCCTCAGTTACACCAACACAACTATTTGGTACGGCTGTACATTGAGCAGCATCTGGGTTAGAAGCAACCCTGTCAAAACAGAAAATCTTGAGTACTTCAAAACCCTCTTAGCTCACTGACCAGTTTACCACACCTGCTGCAGTGTGCTGAGCCTGTCTTCTTTTTTGAGGGGGGCTGGGGTGTGCTTCAGAGCAGCAGAAGGGAATTGGCCACTGCTGCGACCAGGGAGAGGCTACATGGAGCCTTGCTGCAGGGTTATGCTAACCTAGGTCTCTACTCCAGGAGACAAATTAACCTCCTCAGAAAGTCTTCAGCACTGTTTCAAACTATCATTAGCTCTTAAAAAGTTAGGCAAGCTTAAATTACTTTATTACTAAAGAAATACAACATGCTTTCCCCATGTTCTCCCTGAAAACGCATGAGCAAACTTCATTCCTGCCCTTATTTGTAATTTTTCCGCTTATAAAGAGAAATTAAAATGTCCATCAAGTTCCTTACATTACACAATTAATGTCTTGTCTATTATTCCCTCTCACCCCACTACTGTAAAGTTACTCCTATTAAGCAGCTAGGGGAAAACACACTAACTCCCTGACCAAAAGGCATGGAATCAGAAGAGAAACGTATTTCTTAAAGAGCCTTTAGTTCAGGCATACTTTAGTGAATCCATTCAGCCTTCATATACACTGTCAGTGTTTTATCATAGAATGAAAGCATTTAGTTGAGGAAAATACTGGGAGCCACTAATATCATCAGTACCTGCCATGATTGATTTCTGATTTTTCTTCCAAGAATTTCTGTGCAGAAACCTTTTCCATCCAGTATCCCATACGATTTTCCAGTTACTCCTTCTCCAAGGATATTCTTTGTTACCTTGATCTGCTCGTAAAAAAAGACAGGCTTCTTACTTATGTGCATGCATGCTTCATATGCATGCACACACAGGAAATAGTAGCACCATACTTTTCCTTCTCTTTATTCAGACAGAGACAGCCTACTATACATGGTAAAACCTTAAAAAAGCAAACAGTTTTGCTAGCTTTCAGAGTCAGAAAAACTTGTAGTATCTCAACAACAAAAGGCCTAAAACTTGCCAAAAGAAATCACCCCTCAATTAAATTTTGCAGTCTGACTAGGATAAAAATTTAGGCAGTCTAGTAAGCTACTTAGAAAGCTGTTTCTCATTCTTTGCAGATGGCTTATATAAATTGCATCCAGATATGACAGCAGTGCATTCATTAGCAGTGTTAGCAAAATAAATATTTTCACTAACAAAAATACATCAGATAGAAAAAGAAATATTGATTCAGAGCATCATATGCTATAAACAGGCACAACATTGATCAGGAAATTTTTATATTTTATTTAATAATCTATAAATGCATGTTATGCAGACAGGACAGAGACTGATAGCCTGATCATTTGGAAATACTGGGGCTTACATGGAATAAGAGGACATGCTGCAGAGGGGTGACATAATACAAATACTCCAGTATGGAGCATGCAGTCCTTCAAAACAAAGGGTGTGAGCTGCTGTAAACACTCTTCTCTCCTTTTCCATTTTTACTAGTAGCAATGTAGATGTTCAATAATTAAAAGATTTTTAATGTCATTCAATACTTAGGCGCTTCATGATCAGCTTTTCCCTTAGCGTGGAACTTTACTCCATCTGGGTACTGAAACATGTCTTGAACACTGTTGAGTCAGATATCTACTGCAGAAAAATTTTTTATGCTTGATTTTGAAAAAAGCTCTATTGCCTTAAGAACTAACAAAAAAAAAAAAAAATAATTTTCCAAAAGTATGTGCAAATTGGATTTTGTCAGTTTTAAGGACAGTGTTACACTGAAACTCCAGGAAATCGGATTACCAGCTTCATTGAATTTAATAACCTAGGTCACAAACCCAGCCAATTCTCTAGATAAAATAATATTTGCTTCATCTTTCTTTTAGTAACTTATGCATAAAGTACCTGCTCGATATTTTTTTCCCCACAGACCAAAAAGTATGCTAACAACCTCTAGCTGCTGCCAATAAAACACCTGTTGGCTGTGAAAAACACAAATCCTTTCTGTTCTCATTAGCTGAGGAAAGATTTGGCTCATTAGAACAAGGCTGTACTTCACAAACAGAAAAGGAAGTGAGAAAGGATGTGAAAGGGGCAGGGGCAGGAGAAGTACCTGGCAGGTAAGGATGCTATTTGTAGTTGTTTTCCATCATATAAGCCTCAGGATTACACCAAGAACTGGCTGTACTTTTAAGGGGAAAAGAGAAATTTCTAGCTCTCTGGGAAGGCAGATAGAGTGGTCAAAGACAGCAAAACACTGCTAGCAGAAACCTTCACAGGGAGACTGAGACACAACCTAAAACCAGAGAGGTAGATGCAAATAGGCATGACAAACAAGTGCAGGAAAATTAAAAGAAGAGAAACTAATTAGAACGCATGTGCAGAGACAACCACCCTGGGAATGTGCACAGGTTCTGCCTTCATGAAATTCTTTTTAGTGCTTACTGTAACTGCACATCACCTCTAAGTAAGTCTGCAGGATCAAAATGAATGTGTTGAACCAAAAAGGCTTATAGGTTAGCAGGGTTTCCCATGAAAGTGTCAGTTTTGCACCGTAGATACAAAAGAGGTACCTCTACCACTACCAAACAGTAGACTGAGAACAGAGCAAGATATCATGGAAGAACAGTGACAAGGATGTTCGTTGCCCTTTTTACTGGGAAAATAAAGAGTAAGATGGGAATCTTTAAGCCTAACTCAGAGTAGCAGCTAAAAATGGCTGGGGAGCTCACATCCTGGACAGCGGTAATTCAGAATGTGGGATGCTGGGGCAGGAGGAGTTGCCTGAGTATTAAAAAATAAGAAACTATCAAGGAGTAGAGAAAGATGTACTCTCTGTTTGGCATGAGTGCTAATGATAATAGAACAGTCTTTCCAGTCCTGATGTCTCTTCTAGAGCGATTGGGATTGGTAGAAGGAAACGCTCACAAAGACTCCCATGCACTCCAGGCAGGAGCAGAGCTCTAGCAGTGATGCCAGTGGGTCCATGAGGAGAGAGTTCTGGGTCCTGTTGGGCACCAAGCTGAGCAGGTCCAGAGAACTTGGAGATAAGGAAAAGCTTTTCGCCCACAAGGGCAGCTGAGCAGTGGAGCTTGGCCCAGGGAGGCAGTACCACCTTCCCTCTTTGGAGGGTTTCCAGCCCCCATGGAATAAAACCCTGAGCAACCCGGTCTGCCCCCTGCTCTGGGCTGAGTCTCCTCTGGGCAGAGGGTTGGAGTGTAAGCTACCCAAAGCCCCTGCTGTCTTGAAGGTCTAATTTTCTCAGTTCATGGAAGATACCAGGAAGATGTAGAGGATTCTTGGAAGACCTCATTAAAGATGAATCAAGTAACTGGAAAATGGTGCAGTGCAGAGGAAGATTTTAAGGATCTCAATCTTTTTGCCTTAATAGAAGCAGGTTAGTGGATGCACTGGTCACTGTCCTTAAGTACCACTTAGGAAGCACAAGCCTGATAACAGAGGGCTCTTCAGGCTGCCAGGAGAAGGTATAACAGAAGCCAGTGACTGAGACAAAGTCTCAGAAAGAAAAACATTTTTTTTTTTTAATTAACATAATGAACTATTTAATTTATGGAAATCCTCTAGTCTCAATAGAATTTAAGTAGGCTTAACTTATAGTTGCCATTTGGGCCTTTTATTCTAGGAACCTTGAGCACTGAATAACTTTGTTTTGGGGGGGTTGGTTGGGTTTTGTTTGTTGTTTTTTTTTTTTTTCAGAAAAGGAGCAACACAGAATAAAGATTTTTCTGACCTAAAAAAATGAAAAATACATACCAACTCTTGACCTTGAAGATACAAAAGTAAAGTGTAGTGCCCTAAGGAGGGAGAGGGACCTAATTCCAAAGCACACAAAAGTATGGAGTTACACAGGTCCAGCTGTAAGTTGATACTATATGGAAGACAGAAAAAAGGAACTTGCACTAATTCAATTCATTCTGCCTTTCCTTGTGATAGCTCTACAGTTAACAGAAACACAGTTCATCAGCAAATCAGATCTATAACTTTGCAATGCATAAGAAGAAGGAAATTCATGGTAGGAACATCTGTCTGTGTTGAGAAGGTGTTATGCAGCTCATATTGCCACTGGCCAACACCATTGCAGGAGTACAATTTATGATTGTTGTCAAGTCATACCAGCAGCATATGCAGCTCTGGATGCACATGCAAAGCATGTGCTTTATTTTGTCCTGGACTTAAACCAACGCTGTGCAAGGGCAGAACTGCACTTTACAGTTCCATGACAAGTGCAAAGGTGTCTCGGAAGGTTAGATAAATGAGAGATATAGATAGCAGCCTGGACATGGTTGATATTTATTTCTAAGTAGCACAAAGACAAGAGAAGAGAGCAATAATTAGCTGAAAATGCTTTATACCTACAATACTAATATACCTGTAGGTACGAAGCATAGGCTTTGGGAGAAATGGCATAGTTAATGAGGAATTTGCCCACTATAGGAGGGATCAGGTTCAAGTTTGTCTTAGGAACCTGAATGTGCATAAGTCTATGGGTCTGAACCATGAGTCCGGAAGGAGCTGGTGAATGAAGTTGCTAAGCCTCTGTACATCATACTTGAAAAATCATGGCAGTCAGGTGAAGTTCCTGATGACTGAAAAAAGGGAAATATAACCCTCTTTTTCAAGAAGGAAAAATAGAAGATCCAGGGAACTACAGACCAGTCAGCCTCACCTCTGTGCCTGGCAGGATCATGGAGAGGATTCTCCTGGAAGGCATGCTGAGGCACACGAAAAACAACAAGGTGGTTGGTGACAGCCGGCATGGCTTCACTAAGGGGAAATCCTGCCTGACCAATTTGGTGGCCTTCTTTGATGGGGCTATGGAACTGATAGAGAGGGGCAAAGCAGTCGATGTCATCTGCCTGGACTTGTGCAAAGCGTTCAACACTGTCGAGGTGGACCACTTGGTGAATAAAGAATTGGCTGGATGGTCGCACACAAAGAGTTGTGGTCAACAGCTTAATGTCCAGCTGGAGACTAGTAACGACTGGTGTCTCTCAGGGGTCGGTGTTGGGACTGATCCTTCTCAAAATCTTTGTCAGCAACATGGACAGTGGAATTGAGTACACCCTCAGCAAGTTTGCCTTGGACTAGAGCTGCTGGAGCAAGTTTGGAGGAGGGCCACGGGGATGATGAGGGGACTGGAGCACCTCCTGTATGCAGATAGCCTAAGAAAGTTGGGGCTGTTCAGCCTGGAGAAGAGAAGGCTGCATGGAGACCTCATAGCAGCCTTCCAGTATCTGAAAAGGACCTACAAGGATGGTGGAGAGGGACTCTTCAACAGGGACTGTAGTGATAGAACAAGGGGTAATGGCTTTAAACTTAAACAGGGGGAGTTCAGGTTAAACTTAAGGAAGTTCTTTACTGTGAGGGTGGTGACGCACTGGAACAGGTTGCCCAGAGAAGTAAACGCTCCATCCCCGGTGGTGTTCAAGGCCGGGTTGGAAAGAGCCTTGAGCAATATGGTCTAGCATGAGGTGTCCCTGTCCATGGCAGGAAGGTTGGAACTGGATGATCTTAAGGTCCTTCCCAACCCAAGCCATTCTACGATTCTGTGAATTTCAATACTGCGTGCAGGTCCAGTGTTGAGCTAGAAGCAGAAGCTGCTGTCAGCACCTGTCCCAGTACTGTAGAGATATTACGAATACGTTGCAGACAGTGAGTTTTTAGTGGGGTCAGGAGTCTACCTTCTCAACAAATCAGGTTCACTTTTTAAAAAAGACATAGAAAATAACTAGCAGATGTTTGTATTACAGCCTATGTTGGACATTGCTTTAGTTACATTAGGGGGTGTTAGTATGGTAAGTAAGCAGAGAAAACAGATCTGACAAGGAAAACTGTAGAGTTAATCCAAAAATTCTTATTAGGCATTCTGGGTTCTGGTGTGAAAAGGTTTGAGGATGCCTTCCGGGCACTGTGAATGTCTTTCATAACACTTAAGCAATAAAGTGGCAAGATTCATTTTATCTAAAAAGCCTAGTGCATTTTAATTCCCTCCTTTTCATGAATGTTTTCTGTTTCCTAAATGCTGCCTGGATACATAGTAGGCCAGAGGCTGAGCTGTCGCAGATACCAGGCAGTTCCATGTCAATCACATTACCATGCTGTGCAGACGGTCAGGGTAAGCTTCCTAACAATAAGCTGTGCAACAAGGAGTACAATCATCTCTTGAACTGCCTTGATCTCTGCTGCAAGCACATTCCCACAGCTGCTCCAATTATCTTTGATGGAAAAAGGTCCTTTGACCAGCTTGGCTCTTCAGACCCAAAATCATGAAAGGATTTCAGTTAAAGAAACGAGCAGAGTATCAGCACAATAAATGCAGTGACTTTTTTAGCCTGAATTATATGTTCAAGTTACAGTAGCCCCATAAATTTCACTCTGGCAGCATAGCTCCAAGGCTATTCTATCATCCTACTATTGCACTATAGAATGGAAAGGTCAGAAAAGTTGATTTTTACCTTTTCTCTTTAGTTTCTTGTTTTCCAGGCTTTGTAGCAATGACCTTAAAAAAGGTTAATAAAACCACACAATACATTAAGCTACTAACTAGAAACTATTCCAAACAGTGCACACTTAAAGATCCAACCAATTTGTTTCATGAGTGGGTATAGCAAAGTAGCAGCAAATTATTTCTGCAAGAACATGGTCTGTATTTATTGTGTTCTCGAATGATGAGTGTTTAGCAGAAGTCTGTTAAGACCGAGGACTTTACCCATGATTCAATATTAACAACCCTTTTTCTGCAAAACTGCTAGGACCTTGTCTATCAGCAGTGTTTTCTTCTTGCAAAGTGCACAGAACCACAGCAAGATGCTTTCTTGATAGCTTGATCTGCAGGGATTTTATTTTTCATAAGTCAATGAGCATCCCAAGTTTTGTTTAATTGCTGCGTTTTTGTTTAATTGCTATATTTTAATTTGTATTAATTCAATGAATTTAAAAAGCTGCTGTGGCTGGAATGAAAAGGATGTTGTTAGACTACCAAATATTTCTCCTGCAGGCTGACAAAAAGAAGCTGTCTCTTAACCTGGTGGCAATGAAAGACAGCAAATGAATCAATGCTTGAGGAAACCAATTTATTTAGTCACTCTGTGTCTCTGTTATTACTTATCAGCATATGCTGTTAGTTCAATTAAACACAAAAACCTGAAGTTCTCTTTCAGCCCTCCCCAATTTTTAAAAACACACGACAAACAAGAAAAATTACATGAATCTGCAGTGCTAAAGCAGAACCCTTTGGGTTTATTGTGCTTCTCTTGTTTTAATTAAGCTTTGTTTATTAAATTTCTGCAGCTGAGGTATGGGGAGTATTAATCTTCTTCAGTAGCTAAAGATAAAAGTTAGCAGGGACAGGGAGGACATTATAAAAGTACAGTTTAGAGCTCCCCACAGAGATATACATTAAAAAAATGAAATGAAGTAACAAGACAGTGTTGAATACAACATTCTATCAATAAAAATGAAGGGAGCTGCAAATAGCAAACATTTTCTTCCTTTTGCATACTAAAGAATAAGGAATGAAACCTGATTTTTATGTATGGGCATTTGTAACATTAGTAGCAAATGTTCATGCCATCTCACAATATAATCATGGATTATGTTGTACAGAAAACACAATGTACATTTCAGTACAGCCTTTCGTTCTGCATCCATGTCCTTTGTTTAAGACATGATGAGGGTAGATAACAGAATTTTTGTTCCTCATAAGAGCATTTACTCTTCTTTGCTTAAAGGTATAATTAACATGAAAAGCCTTCCTTATAAAGATAAAACATAAAATAAACAATATAAATATAAAACCTACTGGTCCACAGAAAGCTTGGCATTTGGAGATTTGCTTAATGTGGTAGTCTGAATTGCGATTCTAACCATGTTTACAAGTTGACTATGCCAAATACTGCCCACACATTCCTGACCCTGATTCCAGTTTTCAGTGTTAAGCATGTATGATACCCCAACAGTTTTAGAAGCTGCCATCCTTCATTGGCCACAGCACTCATTTCAGTTAAGAGCACTCCCTTTGGCCTGTTGATATTTAGTGAAGAGTACTGTCAATATTATCTGTTTCTATAGCATGTAATGGTATAATCAGGCCCAGTGGGTCCCTCTTCTCCTCCTCTGTTGTTTACGGCTAGGCTTCCCGTACAAATTTCAGTGTTAATTTAGTGCTGTGGCAGTGATATAATGTATTTTCAAAAACTGGTCCACTAAAAAGCGTTTCAGTCACTCACATCTTTGACATGTCAATTAAAATCTCAGTAACCTTCATTTCTCAGATCTCGCACAGACACTATTTTTATTAAAACATCCCAGCATAGCAAAAGTAAAGGATTCCTCAGACTGGAATGGCCCTAGCCTACAAACACAGACAAGCCTGCAGAGTCTCATCACTCTTGCTACAGATTCACCAACTGGAGTTTTAGTAAAAACATCATCTACCAATTCCTGTATCAGTTTGTTTTACCAAATGAGCAACTTACAGATGATAAATATCATCATGCCAAGACATTTATGCAGGAGCACTCTCAAAACGATGAAATTGTCACAATGGGCTCTTGTGAGAAGCAGGTACAACTACTGTATTTTTGAAAAGAATATGCAAAATAGACAGTGAGACAACTGATGCTCTAGTCTTCTGTGACCTGACACCAATATTTGGCAATAAAAGACATTTGAACTGCTTAAATTCTATCTAAATCCTGATACCTTATTCTATTAGTAGTTGTAGCTCTTCAGACCCACAAAGTATGAAAGAATAGAAAAACTTAGATTGTCTAAACAGGCCCCTGCCATGGTGGATGCTACCTCTTTTAACTTCCTGGCACAACACTAATAGCTCTATGATATTTCAGTACAAAAATAAATACCATAAGAAACCTATTTCTTTAAAATACCCTTTTTTACACAGCTAAAAAAGAAGGCAATACTAATAGAGTTGCTTAGAACCACTGAGTATTTTAAAAAGTTAGTAGAAACTGAAGACACAAAGACATTACATGCCTTTGCAATGACAGGAGGTCCCTGCAGTTAATTTTCCAGTACTACCTCCACTCGAGTTTCAGTACACCTGCAGCATCACGTATACTGAAATGTCTACATCAATGTCCTGATGAGGCCTGGAAAGAAAGCTGGAGCAGGTATCAAACAGTTAATCTCAATTTCGCTTTGGATATAGAGCTGACAGCTTCCAAAAAAGACAGTTTAAGGAGTGCCTGTATTTGTAACAAAGAAATCTCACAACCACAGTGACACAAATCTCACAATCACAATGACACAGGAGTCTTATCTGTAGTGATCCTGTAGTCATACAGGAACTGATGCAGCCAAAGAGATAGGATACTAAAGCAGAAGAACTGGGATATGCGGCATAGAGAAATTCTCTGTTATGGAGGAGAAAATGCTACAGCTGCTGTATCTTGATAAAGAGCAACCTACCTGTCCCAAATTCCAACAAACTGGGTTCTACATCCTAGGTCTCAAGTATCACTTTAGGACTGAAATGAATGGGGTACTGGCCTCAGCCCTTCCACTCATCTCAAGACAAGGAGAGCATCAATTCATCCTTAAAATTCAACATTTCACCTAAGTATATATATAACAAATTTTCCTCTCTCCTACCTTATATTTGTCTACATTGCAAATCATTCCCCTTTATTCCTCTTTACTATTCTGCTCCCATCTCTGTTTTTATGTGGGAAAAAGTAGTTCTTACAAATTGTTTATACAGTTTGGGTTCTGCTGGGAGAACACAGTGCATCGAAACAGACATTGTTGAAACAACACAGCCCCCTAGTGTGGATACAATTCTGAAGTTTAATTTCTATACAATTGTGAGACACTAACTTTAACCAGGCTACACACAGTACAAATTGGAATGACTGCTTAGAAAACCCATACCAGCGATCAGAGTTATGTAGACTGGCAAATTTAATAGCTAAAATTATTTTCGTGTGGAGCAGTTCAGCTACCATTTGTGAGTGCAGATCTGTGTCACTCTAGCAAGACAGAAATAAATCATGGACCTTAATTCTGATGCTTCCTAGCTAAAGGACTGGAAAAAAATTGGGGTATCTCTTGTGGAAGATAATCCATTTGCAGAGCTATTTTCAGCAGCTGCATTTTCAATACTTATTCTGTTGTGCCAATAGAGCAAATTCAATCAGGATGCTGATCCAGGTTGGGGGAACAAACGGACAGGATTCCTGGCTTAGATGGGCTTCTTCTTGTGGCTGTCTACATACCCACGTAAACACTAGCTTCACAGCAGTAGTATAAGAGGGAGAAGAAAAGGAGTAGCCTGGATACAAGTAAGCTAACCAAAATGTATTCATAGTTGCTTGGCAGTATTGGTATCAAGCTTAAATGTCTTTCCCAATACTCTATTTCTGCCAGTCTTTACAGGCAAGTTTCAACATGTTTATACCAAACAAGCTTTTCTAGTCATATCTCATGTCATAGAAATATGGAATCACAGAATAGTTAGGGTTGAAAAGGACCTTAAGAACATCCAGTTCTAAGTCCCCTGCCACAGGGAGGGACACCCCACACTAGATCTTGTCACCTAAGACTGTCCAACCTGGCCTCTGTTCCTATGGTGATCTTAGAAGACTTCGCATTTCTTCCACTCCCAATAGATATGCTTTTGATACAGCCATGCATAGCTTGCACACAGTATTCCAGGGAAATAAAGCTGAGATTTTGTAAGTAAGTCTGAAAATGGAAGATGAAATGCAAGATCATAGATTCAACAGTTCATGGTATAAGACACCCACCTAGATCAACTTTGCAGAACTATTTGTTGCAAAAGATGAAAAATCAGTTTTGAGTCTGACAATAATCAAGACAGATCCCATCAGGAAAGATGACATTTGCCCCAGTGCTGAAGGAAGCAATGGTGCACTGAATAATCTTTCTTTTTTAATTTTCAGAGATGACAACTTAGGCTGTACAATGTAATAACCATGCAGTATTTACATTTAGGATTTTCAGATAATTCCCTGTCTGACTACAGACTCAGTTTGATTAACTAGTATGGGGTTAAGCTTTTTTACAAGCTTAGATTTTCATCCAGCTTTCATGTATTCTGTTCACGTACTTAAATATTAATGCAAAAAAAGCCCATGAAAAATGAGACTTCGGTAAAAATCGAGGTTCTTAACATTTAAATTTGGACATAAATAAAGAGAACAAACATCGTTTTCTCTCTGTATATGGCAGATTGATTTAGCAATAAGCATGAAGGTTTATATTACTGGGACTAAATTACAGGACTTCATAATCAGCTTTTAATTTGGTGCTTGTGCTCCTAAAGTTACACTGTTGTTCTCTATATTTCTGCCTCAATTAACCACCTCATCTCCCTTCCTGACTAAAGGGCCTATTTCACGATTCATCTTCAATTATCTTCTGTGAAAAGGGCACGTTTCCCAGCATCAGTGATCACACAAAGCTAAATCAGTGCTAACAATTTTAAGAAGGGCTTTTAAAATGCCATACATATAACAAGTTGCTATGCATTCATGTGCACAAAACCTTTTATCAGCTCCTGCTTCTTTGAAAACTTGACATGCTTTATCCACAGACAAAAATGAAGTAACTTCAGTGAAGACAACTGTGTTTGTAGACTGATATTTTAAAAATAATAGTAGCAACCAAGGAACCATTTACAATCTTTAAAGCCCCCACCATGTGAGGAATCAGCTGGTGAAGAAACATATTGCCTCTTTGCAAGGTCCCTGCACTGTAGCTGCTTTTTGTGAAACTGTGCTCCCGCAAACACAGACAAGGCTTCAGAGATGCTACTCAGCTGTCTCAGTGGGTGAGATTCACACCACAGAGCCATGCTGCTCATGTTTAACGCTGCATTTCAACAGTATCCTGGTAGAACTGCAGCATCTCAAATCATCTACATGGATGATTTCATCCCGTACATCTATGCTTGTATCTACTTAGAAGCAACCTGAAGTCAGCGATCAAAACTATCCCTCGCTGTGATTAATAATTACAATAATTTTAAACAGCAAATAATGTATTTTATAACACAGCTTAAGAAAAGTTATGCAAGGCACTAAGTCTCATACACAAAATAATGTAGAGTGTTACAAGCAGAACCAATTCTTTACTGAGGAAATGCCTGTGATTTGTCTCTGGGAAGTGGCATCTTGAATTATTATTCTCCATTAAATCACCATAAAAATAACATCTGAAGAGAAGCATGTGAACAGAAATTATTAATAGATACTTTGGGCTCTCTGGGAAGTCATGCCTTTTTATTTACCTAATACAAGCACAGTCAACTCTCCTCAAAAAAAGCTCTGTACTTCACCTATAAGGACAGACAAAATTCATTAGAAAATATTTCTGTTGCAGGCCAGGTTATAAACAGGGCCTTTTCCTTATGCTGACCAACACCCAGTGTATATTTTTTCCCAACAAAGTGGTTGATGAAAAACCAGTAAAATTGTTTTAAGGTTTCATAAATAATTCATGACTGCATTTTACATAAAACTGACTCTTCCTCCAAATGAAAAATTAATTTCTTTTTACCAGTAAAAATCAGAGCTATTTAGAAGTGAACAACAAAAAAGTTGTATAACACATTTTAAATATTATGTGTTAATGTAGTTTATATGTAATCCATATAAACGGATTTTTTTAACTGTGCAGTAATACAAATCAGTGCAAGAACCCATATAATTTATCTAAGCTGTTTTTCAACCTAAGCAGGAATGGTACAATATCCTACAAATGAATTAGCGCTTGTGTAATCAATCACAATCATATTTTTTATTTTTGTAAACAGCTTAATTTAATTTTCTTGGAATCCTTCTCCTCTTTTCATTTCAAATTTAATTAGGCTGTAATTACAAATCTTCTTTGTCAGATGCACAGTAAATCTGTTTCATCTTTGCCACAGTGCTTATTAAAGTCAGCATATGTAACTTCTTGATACAGACCTTGAAACAATAACCTTTGACAGTTCAGCATACTAGAAAATGAACTTTTAAAGGTGACCTAGAAAGCCAATAGGTAAACAAAGCATAGTTCAGAAAGAAATGCCACATACCTCCAGCAGGTAAGCAGTGGAAGAGAACTACATTCTAGTTTATCTAGTCTTCCTAGCCGTATTCCTTGATGACACGTGAATGGTTCTACAACCTCCCTGAATGGACTTTGTATATTTGACTAAGTTATTCTGGTGGCACAGGAAATATATTTCTAATTAAACCTGATTTGCAGCCAGCTTCTCTAAGACACCTTTACCAAAGCATGGTTTCTGCATGAAGTAACCTTTTGCACTTCAGTGGTTGGCAAAAATACACATAAGCCATAAGAGAGTATGCAGTCAGTTGAGAATCACTTTGGTGGGTGATTAAATCACAAGTGTTGAGCAGCAAAAGAAAGATACAAGTCTATAAACATTCATTCTTTCAATCAACTGTATTGCACATTTTACTTCAATATTAAGGGCTGATTTTTGTTTGCTCCTATTGCTTGGGATTTTGCAAACCTCATCAATGTTATAGCACACTGTAGAACTGGAAAATGAACACTGACATGAAAGAACAGAGACAGACAATAGGGGATAAGTTTTCCTACTTTTTGCACAGTAGGACTAGGAAATAAATGTCCCTGAGGTGAGATTTTTTGTTTCCACAGCAGGCAAAGTGAAGTGTTCATTGCCTTAAGGAACTAAGCATAGCAGCAGTAAAACTTCTTTTTACAGTCAACCATCGTTCCTCTAGCCTCTGACTACAAATAACAAGACAGCACATCAGGTTTTGCCAGCTGTCTCTCATTACCTGCTGCTGTTTCCCTAATAAATCACAAGTTCAGCAGACAAATGAAATTAACTAGAGACAACACACACAGTTAGGTTACCTTTGGAACCTGACACATATATTCTAACTTACATCCTCCATTTGCTAAAAAATAAAAAATGTTTCTGCCATTGGTTACAGAACACAGTCAAGAAATTTTCTCAGGTCACTGCCATAATTTTGCAAATGAACACTGTAATTCTCAGCTATATTTAATACAGGTTTCAGTTTATAATCAAACTCACACTGCACTATTTTTCTACCATTGTACTCACAATAGTGTTGATTCTAGAGGAACTCAGAAAGACGTTAGGAAATATATAAGCTTGCTAGTGAAGACAATGCACTTGATGATCAAAAAAGAAACGAAAATGGTAGAAAGGAGGTTAAAGGGAAAAAAGGGAAAGGGAAGAAAGATAATAAAGGGAGGAAATGAAAAAAATATTTGCATAAAACATCTGGAGTAAGATTACAAAACAGCATGTGGAAATTGTCTATGGTACTACTGCTAAGTATCTAATTTGCTGTATAGGTAACAACAAAGGGAAAATCGGGGCTAACAATATATAATAGTTTCACTTAATAAGGACCAGATTCGCAAACTCCATACCTAAGGGGAAAAAAAAAAAAAATAAAAAAAAATACCAATTTGTGTGTGTGTGTGTGTGTATATAAAACCAAAACACAAATATTTTAATAGGAAAAGGGGGAATGGGTTCAAACATAAACAAGGTAGATTCAGGTTAGATATAAAGAAGAAATTCTTCACTGTGAGTGGTGAGGCACTGGAAGAGGCTGCCCAAAGAAGTGGTAAAATGCTCCATCCCTGGCAGTGTTCAAGGCCAGGTTGGACGGGGCTTGGAGCAACCCGGACTAGTGGAAGGCATCCCTGCTCATGGCAGGGGGGTTGGAACCAGATGATCTTTAAGCTCCTTTCTAGCCCATTCTTGCATTCTACGATTCTATGTGTTTAATTAGTAGCCAAGTATAAAACCAGCACTAAATCAAAACAAATTCATAGTTATTTTAATTGTTGTAAGAAATCATGGGAGTAAAATTAATACTATAATACAAGTTACAGAGAAATGCCCTTGAAATGGATAAAAGTTCTAAAAACCTCATAAATGTCATTTCTATAAAACATATACACTGAAGTTTGGTGGATTTTCCTATTTACAAGTGACATGAAATACTACATCAGTTATATGTTAAAAACCTCAAGGCTCTCTAAATAGTCTGATTTGCTGTGTTGCCCTAAATATTAACCAAAATAACAAAAAAGCTTCACAGTCAAGAAAAAAAACCCAACTCATTTTCTTTATTTCAGTTATGACACAGGACATAAACAGCAGAGTGACAAAATTACATGACAAACAGTATAAAAATCCACTATTTGTCACTTTCAGGCACTTTCATAACTTTAAAAATAGCATGGTTCAACTGTTTATTTGAAAAGAAAAAAAAAACAACCCTGCCTTCAGGTATTCAACTTCCTAATATTTAGGTATGCTTTTAAGAGAATAATCATTTATTTTTCAGATACCTATGTTATGATGAGGTGGATGCCAAAGAGAATCAAGTAATCTCAAATTCTATCACAGACTGCTGAAGGCAGTCACACAATGAAAGACCCCTTAAAAATGTTATTTTTAACAAAGCATATATAAAGCAAATTTCTCAAATAGTTGAATAAGTTGTTAATAAACAAAACAGCTGGTAATTTCTAACCATGGGGTTAGAAAGAACTTGATTTTCCTAACCTTTCTGAAAGGCAGCAGGCTCCTTGTATATATATCTCTCTATACTCTGCGACTCCTTGAGGAGACAACCCAACACAAAAAGACCTAATGTCGGTGAAGCATCAAACTACTCTGTGCATATCATGGAAGCAGCACACTAAAGGCAATGAAGCCAACTACCAGCGGCTTAAGTCACAGGTCATGATACAGAATAGGTTTCGAATGAGGAATGTCATACTCAACCCAAACATGGGTTAGCACTGAGGATAACAGACATCACATCCATCAAAACAAATACTGAAAATTTAATCTGAACAATCTCAGGGCTGTTTCTTTACATCACCAGCTTTCATCAGAGCCTTAATAGCTCTGGCCCTCATCTCAAGCTCCAGAAGCTCCAACTGCTGTGCCGATGGCTGAACATCTTCTGATGGAGCAATGGCTAAGGCTGCTGCTTTGGGCTCCTTTGAGCAGGACTCTGCCAACCCCAGTATCTCATTCACGCTTTTCTCAATGTCCTTCTGAAGGTCGTCTAACTGACTGGCTCCACTTCTGACAGTGTTCTCTTGCACATCTGGGCCTTCTTCTTCATTGCATGGGCCTTCTATGTCACTATCATATGCATCTGCATTTATGCTGAGGACATCACTATCTTCTCCCTTGCCTGTAACACAAGTGCAACAATCATACAGCTGCTGAAGAGAAACATTTTTGTTTCAACTTATAATATCACTTCTGCTTAAAGTGTTTCTCCGCAGATGAAGAGTTGCAAAAAAGAATCATGAAATTAAGACAACTAATTCCTCCTCCTTTTCTCCTCCAACAATTGTTAATGCATTTTTATGCCCATTTAGAAGAACACACAGTATAGCAAAGCAGCAGTATCAGGAAAATTTATTCCATCTTATGTAGTTACGTGATCTATTTACCCAATTAAAATGTCATAAGGTTTTTTTACCACAAGGAAGACTCTGCAGTGAAAAACTGATTACTGTTTATCTTTAAAGTAAACTTAGTAAAATTTTCAAAACGTACTTCTAGAAATGACACTTTAAAACTATTTCACATATTTTAAACAGAGTACTCTTTTACAGTAGTAAAACAAAACTCCACTTACAATTCAGAATCTCTCAGAAGTTTTTCAGACATTTAACTCAGTAAAAACATGAACACAGTTATGGCACTGACTTTTAATCCTGGGTAAAAATTGATTTTTATTAAAACAAAAAAAAAATTAGAAGAGGCAGTGCAACTAAAAAAAGGCAAAACTCTTCCAAGAACCTGAGCAACTGTTCTCATAATTTGGCTACAGCAAGACTGCTGCTTTTGACACACTGCCTTCAGAAATAATTAGTTCTTCACCAATCATTTCATCTATGGGAACTTACAGTAGAACTTGCTCCTGCTTAAAACAAACAATTTATAGATTACATGACGGTAAAGTTACTGATTCTAAAGCCTTATAACCAGTTTAGGTAGTATCACTATCCAAAGGTATAGCTGTGTTCCCTTTAGTTAACAACAGGGATCTAGAGCTAAATATCTGTGGGTTTGAAATACATACAATTTCTTACCATGAAGATTCAAAGAAAGTTTACATTCCTTATGAAGACAGGCTGAGAGAGTTGGGCTTGTTCAGCCTGAAGAAGAGAAGGCTCAGGGGAGACCTTAGAGCAGCTTCCAGTACCTAAAGGGGCCAACAAAAAATCTGGAGAGGGACTTTTCACAAGGGCACATAGTGACAGAATAAGGGGGATTGGTTTAAGATGACATTAAATTAGATTAAGAAAAAAATCTTTACTCTGAGGGTGATGAGGCACTGGCAGAGGTTGCCCCATTCCTGGCAGTGTTCAAGGCCAGGTTGGACAGGGCTTGAAACAATCAGGTCTAGTGCAAGACATCCCTGCCTGCGGCAGGGGAGTTTGAACTAAATGATCTTTAAGGTCTCTTCCAACCCAAACCATTCTGAGAAAGATACTTTAGTCTATACTGATTCTCTTTATATCCAAAATATTCTTTAAGATATATTCAGACAGTATTGCAAACCTGTTTTTTTAAATTTTAAATCTCCTTTGAAAATACGAAGACAAGGGAGCCAAATTCTTCTCAGTACTGCTCACTGACAGGATTAATGGCAATGGGCAAAAATTAAAACACAGGAAATTTCATCTGAACACATTTAACTTTTATACTGTGAGGGTGGTCAACACCAGTGCACGTTTCCCAGAGAGGCTGGGGAGTCTCCATCCTTATACATATTCAAAACTCAACTGTACATGGTTCTGACCAACCTGCTCTAGCTGACCTGGCTGAGCAGGGCAATCAAGTTCAGTGACCTCAGAAAAGTCCATTCTAGTCTAAACAATTTTGCGACTGATTCTTAAAATTAGTGTGCTGACATCTGGGTTTAAAAGATTCACTTTCATCGAACCACTGATTTTTTTTTTTTTTTTTTTTACTGTTACTTTCACCAACCCATACCTTTGAGTTCCTGAATCTCATATCTGCAAGGCAGAAATACAGATTTACAAGGACTGCTCATCAACAACAAAACAATCAATACACTCAAAATCCAAGCAAGTACTTCCTTTGTGAATTGCTCTTTTTTAAGACGCCGGAGTCACAATCTTACTGACATTTAAAGTACATAAAAAAACCATTGACAATGCAATCAACCACAGCAGGAACCTATGGTTTCAATACCTATAATTATCTTACTATCACTGTTTTTTTTGCTCAAGATGCTCACACATGTTTTACTGCTGGAAAACTTCTCAAAATTTTTTTAATAATTCTTCTCAATAAGAATGTTCTTTTGACATGATTTCCAGATACAAGACAAACAATCCTTTAAAAAGGAATAAACGATATTAGAAACAACATTTTTAGAAGTCTTTGGTTAACACTATTGATGCACTGTCTTTTAATATACAGGAAATATTTAAAAATGCAACAAAACAAATGTGAGACTTTAAGAAAACACACATGCAAAGTGTAAAAAAACTCGCCATCCACACAGTGATTTTATTTTTTTCTTGAGTTTTTGTGCGAGCCCCTCACACTCCGTGGAAGCTCTTGTACAAGAATAACAGTAGAATATGGATAAGAAAAATTCAATTCTTTGTTCAAAATCACTTTAATCAACCAACCTTAAACAGAGGCCACTTTTAAAGGAAAGCTAAATAAGGCTTTAGAAAAATACTACTCTCTTTTACAATATTTTAAAATGCCTTTTGGTACACGCATGCATTTAATTCATTAGCAGTGCACAAAAGCCTTAGAAAAGATCCATTTTTCTTGGAGCTTATAACGTTCTTGCTTTCCTGATGTTGTTGATTTAAAAAAAAAAAAAAAAAAAAAAAAAAATCGATACTGACTACTAAGAAAGCTATTAATGCACATTTTCTGCTTAAAAAAAAATAATGAGGGGACTGAAGTGAGAGAGGCAGGCAAGCAAACTGGTTCTTATTTAAAAATCTCACATTGGTTTTATAAGGAACAGTAGTATTTTAAAACTAACTCCAAGGATTTTTTTGATTCAAGATTAAAGATCTTCACAGATTCACTCCCGACCACAGGCTATGATTTTTCACGGCATTTCAGTTCCAATTTAGAACTACTGCCTCCAAAAATGTGTAATACTGCACTCATACAAGCCCATTGTCCTACAGATCTTTAACTGGCCAGTAAACTTTATTTCCCTCTTTTGCAGTGTGGTTTTATTCAGCAATAAAGACCATGTTTCATATTTCTCATTACTTTTTTCATTTTGATAACTTTTCATTTTTTCTTCAGCTACAGTTGCAAAATTCTTTTAGCACACTTAATTCTTAATTCCATTTTTTAATTTTGTTTTACCCACTTTTGCTTACCCTCACATTTTTTTTTTTCTCTCCATAGCATAACAGGCTGCAGCTCAGCAGAACGATTAGAAGTACATTTTTAAATTCACAGGGATGAATTTTGATTCGCAAAAGCCCTTTAAAGCTAATATGTTGAGTGAAGCCACTGATACAGCCCAAAGTCACCATGATACTCTGGCTGATTAAGTCACAAAAAGCAACAATGAAGCAATCACACACAACAGTCATCAATCCCCTTTCATAACAGAAAGGTAAGAGATCTGCAGCAAATCTGTCAGCTCCTAGTTCAGTCCATATAGTACAACAAGCAACATTTAAAGCATTCTTCACAAAGCCAAAGCAACCTGCTCCTAAAAATTCTGATGCTTTTGACTTTCTCCTTCTCTGTTTAATTCCCCTAACTGCTTCAGAAAAAAAAAAAGTCAACTTTTTGCAAAGTAATTCTAAGAGACATCTTTTAGACAACATTCTGAACTGCAAAACAGGAGCTGCAGGAAGCAAATAATGTTAGATCTTTGCAGGAGAGAAATACAGCTTAGAAGAATTTGCAAAACTCTTTGATTGGAAAAGCTATTTCTGATGTTACTGCATACAGCTGGTCTAAATGAAAATAAACAGACTGAAACACCTACAATCCTAGGGCTTTGCGCAAGAAAATAATACTGGCAGTTATTACACAGTGCTGATTTAATGACTGGAATATAACAAATACTGCTGCAGGTTAGGAAAAGTGTTTCCTGATGCAGCAGGTAACCAAATGTGCACCACTAACCTACCTTTCCATTTTCTATTCTTTCAAACACTGCAGCTTCTGAATATCTCACCCACTACATTTTTGCATTTAAAAAGAGAAAACATACAAGAAAATGTTCATCCTCAGAGATGCAAAGATTTAAGTGTGCACTTCCCCTGGCACTAACTTCAAGTAAAAATATGTCAGTTACTGGGAGTGGTGGGTGTTAAGCACCATACCATTGGACCTCAGTTCTGCAGTCAAAGCAAGGAAGGCACCATATACCAAGACTGAACAAAATTGCAAGCAGTCCTTTGGAAAAAAATTTATTATATTATAATGGATTTATATTAATATCAAAACAGAGTACTGTCAACTCTTCTGATCATCTCAACAGAAAGCAAAACTGTCTCTAAAAGAATACAGCAAATGGTAATAGCAGTATTAGCAACTGCCTGCACCAAGAAACTGAAATTACTAGTTTCTCTTCAGCTGAAAAACTAGATATGAAGAGCTAAATGAGCCTCACAAGAGCTTCAGATATGTCTTAGAAGCTAAAGTAGCAAATTTTGAACAACTGCTATTTGCTTCTAGCCAAAGTTACTACAATGTCTTCTCCAATGTTCCCTTCTCCTTTTCTGAAATTGGTCCCAAGGGAGATGTTGTAACCCCATGCAGGCTGATTTCTAAGAGGATGCTTCTCCTGCAGCTACAGTAGATTGCAGCTACTATTCAAAAGAGAGCTGTCAGTTATCTGGTATTAGCCTGTGCCCAACAGCAAGAGAACAGATTTTCAGCTTTCTCCACTACATACCTTGTTTTGATTCCTGACTTTCCAGCTTGTCTTCTCTGAGAAAGGAAGTAGAGTCTATACTGTTGTCCTGCCTGGAAACAAGTAAGAAAACATTTTAATCTACACCTTTTACAATTTAAGAGAACTTTCTAAGAAACATTTACTTTGATTGAAGAAATTATGTGGAAATTATGTGAAACAATTGGAGAAATTAAAGCAAATACTTCCACTACGCCCTGGCATTTCAAAGTAATAATCTTCACCAGTAGTCCCTTAGGAGCTTTTCTCTAAAATGCAGAATAAACAGTCACACTGTTAAATGACTTGAAAAATCCTATCATTTCACTTGCATTTATATAGTGTTTACTGTTTTCTTTTGAAATCAAGAAGCTATTTTCATGAAGTTACCATCATCCCACAACCATCCACCTCTCCTACATGGCAACCTCGTAGTTTCACGCACTTTTTTAAAAAGAACTGCAACTCAACTGAGATTGTATTCAGTATCTGTATCTCTCTTATTTCTTCTATTTCAGGATTTTTACCCTTGACCTGTGAAGTTCCATCCGTTTTATACAAGATACGAGGAAAGGATACTTCTACGAAGCATTCATGTCCTTCACACATTTTGCACAGGCTAGTTACATAAACTGAAAATACTGAGAAATATACAGGAAGAAGGAAGGCAGAAGGAACCATAATCTCAGGGCGAGTTCAATAGCCACATTTAGTGGGCATTTTGACAACTGAATTGCCAGTTTCCTACCCTAAATCTTGGTACAGCACTGGTTTCATACATATTAATATGAAATCAATGTCACCATGCTGTGGGAGCTAAACAGCACTATAAAAAGGATAGCAGTATTCTGGTAACACAGATGTAAATGTAATGACTTTAACACTTGATTTTTTTCCGTAATGACCTGAAGGGTTTTCCTAAAATTGAATACAGATTTATTTTCCCTATGCTTTCAAAGATATTTTTTTTTTTTAAGGTGTCCAATCACTACATCAGGAGAGAGAACACCAAAATACTTTTAGACATCCTGGTTTGAGAGAAAGTTATTTTGATTATTATTTTCCCTTCTTTAGTAGCAAACATCACAGACCAATAGACTCTTCTATTTCTCCCACTTATTGTATCCATCACTACATAAATGTGTACGGCAGCATGGAATAATAAAGGAGAATGTGTGGCACACAGCACTCAGAAAGACCTCAAAATGTTCTGTCCTTAAGTAAAGAAAAAGAAATGTACAGCCTTTTAATTCCTGTTGGAACTTCCATTCCAAGGCAGGGCTGAAAGAGAAAGAATGGATACAACTAGATGTTCAAACAGCTGTGCTGAGCAGAAAGTTCTGTATGTATGGCTAACCCCTTCAGAAAATTATTTAAACTTTGCCTCTTAACAAGAGAGTTTGCTAATTTGTTTTTTATTTCAGCCATCACTCTTGTATTAAAAAGGCCAGAGGTGTTGCAGGATGGAATACAGCCCTAACTCGTTGGATGTAAAATAAATTCATGAATTCAACAAATAAAATTTGTCTGCGGTATGTGATACCTCTGTGTGCATGTGCTGAACAAATAAAAATGTCTGCTGTATGTGGTGGTTCAGACATGTTGACCAGAGTCTCAATCTCCCTGCTGTTATGGGGGAAAAGGAACATAGAACACCCACTGGACCTGAACATGACATCAGCATATTCAAGTTGTTAAGTAGATCAAACAGAGGACAGGCTGTGAAGGAAAGCTGTGCTCCAATACACACCCTCATGTGGTCACAGTCAGCTGAGACTACTCCAGCTAGCCTGCGCAGCCTACACCAGGGAAAACACCCTCTCAGTACTCCCAGTGCCAAGCCACAGCTTATGACCAAAGCTTCGCTGGATCTCTGCACTAATACAGTGCCGGACTCTTGGATATTAACATTTCTCTACCCACCTCCACTACTGGGCGGGGTTAGGCAGGCTGTCAGCACAGACCACCAACTAAATCTGTCCATGACAAAGTCACAGCACACCTTCCCAGGAATTTCAGGTTTTGGTCTCCTGTCACTTGCCAAGGCTTATCTCTCTCAGTTCTCCATTGTACTGTCCTGTCCATTAGGTTATGCATTTAATAAGCACAAAGACCCAGCAAGGAGTCCAAGAAAATGGCAAGCAGAGGACCTTGAGTAATTTCACCAATGTAGACGGATCACCTTGCCTGAACTGCTCCTAGGGTTGTGAAAGGAGAGCATCCTTCTGGCAATAAAACCTTGAAACAACAATCAGTAAGAGAAATCACTTTATAGACTGAAGGGTATTACTGTCTACAGGAGGAAGGGAATCTTTATGGGATGCTGTGGAAGATCACTTTGGGATTGCCCAAAATATACCAGCAGATGTTTTTTAAGGGGAGCGTAGAAACATGTAAGGCAGCATGGGATATCTAGAGGAAGAGAACAGGTGGGAAGAGGGAGAGACCAAGTAGAAAAAAAAAAAAAAATTATAAAGGGCCAGCAGAGCATAAACAGCTTTGTCCTGCCTTCTTACTGAACTCTATCACCATACCATTCTTCCAAATGAGAGGATACTAATCTCAGTATACATGCATGTGGTGTGCCAGCAACTGTAAAGGGGACCACAGGTTACAGAGGCCTGCAGGACTGTGCTGCCACAAGCCAGATAGAATGAAAAACATGTACACTTCCTCAAGGAAGTTTAATGTCATGCATCAGCATGTATGCAGATGCGTGTAATTCACTAACAAACCTCAGGCTAGTCTAGCCAGCAAGTATGAGAGCTCCCAGAGTCAGGTACCACATACACAACTCCTAATGATTTAGTCACTCAACATTTGACCAAAATAAGCTGGTGATATACTCTGCTCATCACTAAGAGCAAAAGCGGCTCACGCTGCCACTACCCTATCCTTCCTCACACACTTTGAACAGAACATCTCTGCACTGAACAGCACTATGTTAAAGTTAGACTTCAAATAAACAGTATCCAGGCAAGAAACTTCTTATCTCTGGTATCACCCTGCTCTCCAAAGCCAAATTTCACTAACGAATTACGATCACTCCTCTGACAGAAGCCTCAGAGTTTCTGAGGTCTAGCATCAGCTGAAAACACCTACACTCATTTTAACAGCTACATAAAAAGAAATTATCAAATGAAGAAAAATAACACATCAGAACTGGTAAAGTTTCCTCCTGTTGCCTTGACACTATCACTGATTAAAGTAAATCCATGTTCACTTTAAAGGAACATATGTCAGCAAATTTTTTTTTAACCAGAAGTACTTCTACAGCATATTTTACTCCTTCCAAATTGACTGGATTGGACTGTATTTCTGGTGAACTTTCACTGCTTCTTTTAACAGGCAGGCATTCTGCACCATCTTGTGGCCAAGCAGAAGCATTTCAGTTCAGTTTAGTTTTGGTGTTGTTAACCTTGTTTATAATTTGTTAGTAAAAATACTTTTTGTCCCAATTATCTATATTGCATATAGGATTAAGAATGGGTGGTACAACATCATGTCTTCAAACAATGGCAGCAGAAGATGTATTAAGCTAAAATTAAGACATAGCATACCAGCATATAAATTTAGTACCCTCCTCTATGCCATGCTCATAAGTGATCACAGTGATTTGTATCTCCATATTCTTATCAGTGTTTAAAGCCACTTCCCCCTCAGGATAGCACTTAAGCTCAAAGTCACTCTTTCAAGACATAAATTCAGCTTTTTTTAAACAGAAAAACATTTGCACAGTATGTTCTCTTCAGCAGAAAGAAGCTAACTACTACAGTTCATTGGTGACAAATGCTATGACTATTTGCCCTATGGTAGCTTTTCATGCTGATGTGCTCCACACTAGTGCAGTGCTCACCTGGGCTAACATATATGGATTCTTTACAGAACCTAATACTTCCAGAAATCTGCACAGCTGACAAAGAAATCTAGGTTTGAGGGTAGTTCGGTACAACTCCAGCAGATTATGAACACTGAGGTAAAAAGTAGCATAGGGTAGGAAAAGGGATACTGGTCAGAAGAACAGATAGTTAAGGATTCAAACTGCAACACTGGTTGGGCATTAGGATACCAACCTTCAGTAGTAGTAACTGATGTCAGAGACCAGGAGGAAAAGTTCTGTGACAGAAAAATTTATCTTAATGTACCATGCAAGAAGACAGTCTGACAACATAAGATACAGCTATGCTGAGACTTTCCTTACAGGGCTTTTAACTGTTGTTAAGAAACATACATCTAAATCTCTGGAGTGAGCCTGGAGATCAGTATCTCTGCTATTTTTGGCATAAAGATTATGTACCTTCCTAAACTAAAATGTCTTTGCAGTTCCAAGTCTAAAAAACATTTCTAGTTGAGTCCCAAGTCCCCATCAGCTTCCTGAAATTTCTGTTCTAAGGGTAGTTTTCCAGGAGAAATGGGAACTAAAAGAAAGAAAAAAGTCCTTAGGAAGCAGTGGCCCTCAGAAAAGGTATCCTAAATGACAGATGTTAATAAAAGAGTTTAATGAGCTATGAAATGTCCATCAGTCTGATTACAGGTGAAGTTTGAAGACACCAGAACACAAGACTGTGAACAGATGCCAAATGCGGATATATCTGTTCAGTGACTCATCTAGCCTATTGCTCCAGTGATTCCAAACACTGAAGATAACCAAATTGTCCTAAACGTGTAAATACCAGATGGCAACTGCGTGCTAGAACAGCCCAGTACCCAGCAGCAATACTTGTTAAATCAAGGCACACCTTTAAAATACTAACCTTTCTGAAACAAAACAAGCAATACTGGACTCATGACTACAAAGCACTAAAAAGCCTATGAACTCTCGAAAGAGTGAATATTAAACTGTAATATTTCACACAGTAAAAAAATAAACACATTAGATTTTCAAATCAAAAGATAATCTGCTCACATTAGACACAGGAATATACGACCACTAACAATACTAGCATGCTTGTTCTCCTACTATGTATTTTATTAATACAACAAATAATTTACTTAGTCCTTCTGTTGGAGGGTATTTAAAGAGCCAATTCAGGGAACACGAAAAAAACTGCTCAAAAGCATGCTAATGCCTTTTGAGTGAAATGGAAGAATGCCTCCTTCATTCTGTAGGACATGAACTGGCTAACTCTTTTCAATGAATTATCTGTCATTTAGTTTGGAAGTGAGGCATACAACAATTCTCCTGTTTTAACAATATTCCACTGCAGATAGTAACACAGAAACAGTAACAAAAATCCAAGAATTGCATAACCAAAAATCCACACAAACCTGCAGTGACGAAGCATATCTATTGTAACAGCAACTTACAGATATTGGCAAACACCTGCCCTTCTTCAGTTCTCTTCTTGGATAATTTCAGGATTTCTAGTATTTAACTCAGGAAGCAGCTAGTGAAAAAATAACAGAGCAAGTGCTTTACATGCTAATGGAAGCATGTGAAACTTTTATAGAGCTGAAATTTAGGAATAAGCCTCAAGACTTCCAGTTCTCCTGTCAGAATGAGGATATGTGCATTAGAAAAAGGCTCAACGTTCAGTTTACAACTACAGATGCAATACCATCCAAAGCTTCAAGCAAAGATCTGCATTTTGCAATCTTCCCTGCACCTGAAGAAACTAAATCTCTGCTCCTTTTAGATGGCACAGACAGGAAGCTGGTGTTTAGAGACAGGCAAGTCTCTGAGGCAGCAGGAAGAGGGATGGTTAAACTACACCCTTCTAAGAAAGCCTGTATTTTTTAATACATTTGTAATTTCTTCAGATGTATTAATGTAAGATTTCTGGATTTCTACTGATACACAGATTGCTGAAGGTACAAATTCGTTGATTTTTTTCCTTTAATGAACAATAAAATAAAAGAAATAAACTGATGCTTCCAATCAGTTAACAAATTTTTTACTTGAATATCATTCGCTTTTCACATTCTCTCCTCCCATGTTCACATGTCCATGAAAACAACTAAAACAAGCTGCATTTAAACAAAAAAAGCATTAATGCTGTGTCATTGATAAAATGCCGAAAAAAAGTATTCATTTACAAGAAAACAAGTAATGAAGACAAACTAGGAAGAACAGCAAGAATAAAAAAAAAGAAACTGCCTTTTTAATTCTGAAAAGTCCTTTTTCTTTCAGGGCAAACGAATTCAGCCATTTAAACTCAGGTCATAATTAAAAATGTGAGACAGCGCTTACAACCAACCAAAGTTTAGCTTATCAATGCAGATTTCCCCACCTGTTCACTCTTGCATCCTTAGCTTCCCTGCCTACTGACTGACTTGTTTCTGTTCAGGCTGAAACACAAGTTTTCTGAAGTTTTGCAAACTTGCATTTACATTTATTTACACAGATGTTACAAAAAAAGTTAACCTAAATGCCAAAAGATTAGACCTATTTAGTAAAAAGGGCTTGTGGAATTTTCCTGTTGTAAAAGTGTAATACTGTTCTACTTACTGAGCACTGTGAATAATGATTAATATAAAACTTTAATTCTCCCCATTTCACCTACTTCTTCCTATCCCTTTATTTCTCTATCATCCAAACAGCTTTCTCTTTTTTTTTTTTTTTTCATATTGTTAAAGCTAATACAGCTGAACCTATGAGACAAGGCTCTGAAACAGCACCCATCTGTGAGCTGTCATGGGTTCAGCAGCAGCAGTCATTTTTCTCCTCCTAAGTAGCTGGTGCAGCACTGTTTTTGACTTTCAGCCTGGGAACAGCACTTACACACCAATGTTTTCAGTTACTGCTTGAAATGTTTTGGTCTGACCAAGGACTTTCCGAGACTCATGCTCTGCCAGGAAGGAGGGGAAGCTGGGAGGAAGCAGAGACAGGGCACATGACCCAAACTGACCAAAGAGGTATTCCGTACCACAGCACATCATGCCCAGATGTAAAAACAGAGGGCAGAGACCCAGAAGGGGGCGTTCACTGCTGGGTCGGGCTTGGTACCAGGTGGTGAGCAGTTGTATTCTCTTTCCTTGTATTTCCCTTGTCATTATTATTATTGGTGGTAGCAGCAGTGGTTTGTGTTATACCTTAGCTACTGGACTGTTCTTACCTCAACCTGTGGGAGTTGAATTCTTTCGATTCTCCTCCCCATCCCCCCAGGAGCAGGGGGGAAGAAAGAGGGGGGAGTGAGTGAGCAAACTGTGGGGCTGACTGGGCTTAAACCACGACAGTAGCAGTACTATTTTTTCACCCACTACACTGTAAGGGGGAAGAAAGCCAGAATCCCTACATCAACATATCTTGCCTGATCAGATGGGCTGGGTCTGAAATATTAAACTATCAGGGTGGAGACAGAGAAACAAGAATGAGGGGCACCTCAACAATTCTGTCTGTCAAAGGAAGCAATCTGCTTTATAACTCTGATCAGTATCTCTCAGTTTTTTACATTTTTTAAACATAATTTCCTATTTTTGCTCTCAGTTATTCCTCACATCTTTCATCAGCAACATAAGGTGACTTAGCTTTGTCAGGTTTTGGTAACTGCAGCAATGGTTAAAGAACTTGGCCAGTTTTAATTCTGCTGTACCTCAACACAGCTGTGAGAAAAGGTAAACAACACCAGCTCACTTTGGTTTACTCACTGCTTGTACCTGGGATATTATTCATGCAACATAAAACCAGTAGATTCCAGACTGCAATTTATATCCTATGGATGTATTTTCCAAGAAGTTTCCTACTTGTCACAGGCAACTGGGTTATTTACTATCTTCTGATCCTTGCTATTTAAAAAAAAGGAAATCCCACTTCCTTTCCTTATTTTAATTCATTAATTGTCAATAAAAATTTCCCCTTTTTAGTCTTTTAGTAGCTCAAATCCTCACTATAAAGTAATGCACATAAGGAAGACTTCACTCGATTTACTGTCATAAATACATGTCTCAACAGTAGTTTTGGAACACCTTGCAGCCGTGGAAATATGCAGCCATGAAAGCATCTTCCTGAAATCCAGCAGCACTACTCCTGCCATACCTCTTTAAGGTGAAGAGCATTTAATGTATTTTGCAATAGGTAAAGAGCTTATGAATTATGCCTTAAAAAAATAACATAATTTCTCCAAAAATCAAAATTCTGGGGCACTTTTCATGGTTTCCTCAGCCAACAAGTTTGTATTCTCATTTTATTTAGAAATTTACTGGCAAAATATCAGTCCTTTACCAGAGACTCCTTTACACAGACACCTGGTATTTAGCACATTTTGTACTTTTTTTTTAATTTTGTTTTTTTAAATAGCCAGCAGCGGGCAAAGTCCAGAATAAGAAAGTTAACCTACATAAATGGGTGTATTGACATCATTCATGGATCACGTAAACAATAAATAGCAAAAAGGGGAATACAGTCACAAATCAGCTCTAAATGGAATGCCAGAAGAAACAGTGCCAGAGCGTATTAAAACTATCATACGAGAAAAACTGAAACATCACCTGAGTATCATTCCATTTGCTAGTCTATTTGTATGATGAGATCTGATCAAAGAAAAACTACTTCATTCAATAACTTTATAACTTGTTCTGAATCAAAGACAGGACCAGAAATCAGGTCTCTTAAATCAAAAATACTGACCAGAATGTGAAATACGGATTATTATCACCATCTTTCCTAACCATTTGTTTCTATTTAGTAGATCTAAATGAACTAACTAAACCAGCAACTACAAGGAACTTTAATGTGCCTAAGATTGGTATATTGTCTTATAGTGTGTTAAAGGTTTATCAAGTTTGTGCACTGAATCAGTGGAACAACTGTAATTAGGTCAGCAGTGAAAATGGAAAAGCTTTTTATTTTGTCTTTTACAAAGAAGTGAGACTCAAAAAATTGCAGGTGTTAACTAGTAACTTTCTTTTTCCCTTCTATAGAAACTTTTGGAATGAGTTCACCTATTCAATAAAGTGACTTTGCAATATACTACAAAACACTTGTCTTCAAGTAATAGACAAGTATTTTAAGAAAAGGTTAAAAAGTACTGGCCTGTATGAAACTGACAAATGCAACTTAAAACCAAGAAACTAGAAGCTTCTGTTCTTGAAACTCTAGACATTCTATAATATCCCTGACTGAGAACATGGGAACAGGCGACTGTTGGTGCTGCTTCAATTGGGTCAGGAATGAAGGAACAGAAGAGTGGAAGAGGGGCGACACACCTCAGCTGACTTGAAAATAAACAACTCACTGACCTAAGTGGGAAGGGGCTACTTAACCTGCTTTATCTCACTGAAAGAGCATTAACCTAAACAATATTACTTCACTTCTGCTGCAGGCTAGGAATGTGCACATGTTCAATTACCATAACTCAGTCAGTGGGCAGTAAAACCACTACGAAACCCAGTTACATGCTTCAGACAACATTATAAAGAGACAAGGTCACTTCATAGTTTAGCACTTGCTAGTAGTCACAGCTCACTGTCATTCAATTAAGGTAATTACATAGTCAAGATATAGTGACCAGGCCTTTCAAAGGTACATTTGACCATTTCTCATACAAAATGACAGCATTGTTCAGTAATCTTAAATTCAGTGTTTTGTCTTTTACTCACTGACTGACTGATTCACCTCCAGTCTTGCCTCTTCCATCTGCTTCCTCTTCAGGATCAGAATCAGCTCCCATCTTGCCTAGATATACACAATTTCACACATGAAAATTTAAGCAGGTGATATAATCAGTACTATATAGTTAGGCTTACTTTTAACGACTGCAATCAGCAGAAGTTTCTTCTCCTCAGTTAAAGCAGGTGCTCTAAAATTAGACTTAATCAAAACCAAAAACCTTATTTGTGAGTTTTCTGCTAGCCACATGTCTGTCATTTTTCAGTTCTATGGTATTATGAAAATACTAACAGAATAGACATTGCTAGTACAATACTATAGACACTAAAAATAAAGCACAGGAGACAAAAATAATAGAAGGTGCTCTGCAACATTCAAGATTCAAAGAGCTCCACTCCATCAAGAAGACAGAATATGATTACAAATGAATTCTAGAGCCCTCAAATAGCAGGTTCAAGAAGATACTGAAAAGCTGGAATGCCATATCCTTAATCTAAGTACATGAACCATTAGTCTCAGCAGAGCAGGTGGATCCACCTATAATCCTTTAACTACAGTGAATATCCGAATGCAATTGCTAATGTAACTGAACTGGTATTGCAGTTACGCACAGAATCAGGAAGCAATTTAATGTCAGTTTATCTAAATTAATGGATTTCAATCAATACCTCTATACTCCTAGATTTGTTTGTTTGGGTTTTTTTTTCCAGTGAGTCAAAAGCTTTGCTCTTCATTTGGGTACTAAAGAAAACACGTTTATACTTCTGTTTTCTGAATGTGTTTTGAATAGTTTCTAAGTCAATGGACAATTTTACTCAAGCTTAAAAGGTCAAAACCAGCATACATACATATACACACACCCCCATATATGCTTCCAGCAGGTGTATATACATAATACACATATTAGTATATATGCATATGTTAGTAAGTAATAATAAGTAATATATGCGTATGAGCGCATTTATGTATTTTTAAAGAAACTAGAAAGAGTGAAAATCCAGTTTAGAAGCAGACTATTCTCTGGGGTACAGTGGCACTTAAAAGTTTCATTCATACCTTCAAGTATCTTCAACAGCTTTTTTTCAGATAACAGCTCCAACTGCTCCAAGCAAAGCCTTTTGATTTCATCCATGGAACAGTTCTAAGACAGATCAGACAGACCGAAAACTATTAAAAATTTTTGAGGAAAGAGTAATCATGAATAATAATATTGAAGACTGAGGAAAGAATAATCATGAATAAAAGAGTAGTCATGGTAAACAGCACTCCAACTGTGTTGAACGAAGAGTTAACTCAGAATGCAAGTCCCCTCTCTATTCTGACCTGCATTGATAGAACTCCTGAAGAACACCAGGTATGTGTTTCAATTTTGACACCTACCAAAAATAGTGTGTTTGTTTTTTTCTGGGATGGTGGTAAGGAAGTGAAGCAACACACAGAATGGCTTACACAACCTATGGCTTGGAGCTTTTACTGCAGCTACAACACCGAACAGTAGAAATATTGAGACATGTGTCTGAAGCACAGAATACCAAACAACTGCAGCCCTGTTTGCTCCTAATTCCCCATCACTCAGGAGCAGGAGAATCACATAATTAAGCAATAATATTTTAAAAACTATTAACAAACACCTGCATTGCAGGTGGCACTTCGTCTGCAGCCTCTTCTGTACATGCTAGTAACCTAACCTACTTTTACCAAGTCTTGCAGTTCACAAGGCCCAAGGGCACATGTACTAAGCCAGTACAACTAGGAACACTACCACTAGAGTCAACAGAAGTTACAACTTCAGAAGCTATTTATCAAAAAAGGGTTTTATCGCCTCATCTCAGATTTTAATATAATGCCATACAAAGAAATTCAGCTGACACAAACAGCAATCAAGCTTTCATTAAGAAATCAGCATATCTGTTAGTGACAAACAGCACTGAATTTTTTAGTCCACAAAACTATGAAATTCCTTTTGCATTTAACTAACCAGTAGAGATTGAGAGTATACAAATACGCAGCCTATAGTTCAGCGATGGCTGAGCACTGGAAGAAAGAAGTAAGATGAAGTAACTACATCAAATCTTAAAGTCTCACTTTCAAAGAAACAAATGTCAAAGGCATTTGTTTAAGAAATACACAGGCAGCTTTTAAGTTGGAAATCCACCACATGTGAGAGATAAATGTGTTTTGTTATACAAGCATTCAAGCTCATAAAAAAAAGTGTATAAATATTATATATAAAAGACAAGTGTATTTCAGTACCTTTAAAATATCAGGGAGCATCTTCTGTAGTTTTTTCTCTCCTATGACACAGAAACACTGTTGAAGCATTTCTTTTTTGTCTGTGATGTAGAAACTGACAGGTTTGAGCGACACACTGAGATCTAGTCCTCCCTCTTCTATATCACTGAGTTGATCAGCTTCTTCTACTTTTTCTCCAGATGGCACACTGCATTTTGCTTCCTATAATAGAACAGAACAAGTAGTGTTTCCACCTTTTTTAGTGAACTGCAGAAGAAGGAAGCCTACAGCCTCATTCATGCCTGCAATAGTTTCCCCTTCACAAGTGTAAGGTACATCTTAAGGTGGACTTCTGAACTTCCCTACAGTGCTTTAGCTTGCAAGGTAACTGCATTACAGAACCTACACTTTTAGTTACCGAAACCATTCTTACGCTAGAAAAACTTTTAAAAGCTTAAGGAAGTGAAACATACTTTTAAACACTCTCTGGAAAACATTAGCTGCAAATACCTATGTGCTCTTTAGAGTGAAAGCATGCTTTAAAGCAGCAGAAATCCGTCTCTCTGATTTGATGTGCAATAACAGCAGCAATCTCGTAATCTGCTCCCAGAAATACGCTTTGACACCCCACGCTTCACTGAGGAGGACGCATCACGCGAGCGCGTGTCCTGCCGCACCTGCATTTCCTCGGACAGACCTACACCCAGCACCGGCCACGGACCAGCCTCACCCCGCGAGCCGCACCGGCCGGTCTCTACCACCGGTCGCGTTCTGCCCGTGCGAGACCGGTGCGGACAGCCGCCGGCCGCAATCGCCGGCAGCGGAGAGGGCACGGCCGCCTGCCCCCGGACCCCGTCGTAGCCAAACGGCAGCGACTGCCGGGGTCCAAGGAAGGGAGACGGGCGAACGGCAGCGGTGAGCGGCCCGAGCCCTCTCACTTCGAGGCGGAGGAGACACAGCAGCTGTAGGCTGCCCCTCCCTCCCACACTACCTCCGTGGCGCCGTGACTAGACTCGGTCCTCCTCCGCTTCCTGTCGCCGCTGTCCGCCGCGGCTCCCTCGGGGCAGCAGGACCGCGACCGACGCCGCTTCTTGTCGCGGGAGGACTTCCTGCCCGGCATCCCCCCGCGGGGCCCACCGTACACCGCATCGACGCGCCGCCACCGGCCCGCCTTCCGGCGGAGCCGTCACAGGCCGCTGCGCCGCCCGCCACGCCTCTTCCGGCGGGCGCTGTGGTGACCGGGCAGTGGTGCGGGGCGGCCGCGCCGATATCAGGCAGCGGATGAACCTGGGCTCCGGAGGGTGCCGCCGTTGGCGGCAGCGGCCCCGCACTCCGCAGGCTTTCCGCTTGCCCGTGTCCGGAGCCGTCTGGGGATGCTTCTGTAATGTTTTTGGGTAGCGAGGTGGGGATACAACTGTTCGCAAGGCAGGCCACCCCTTTGCAGAAGTATCTTTGACACTTGGTAGGTACTGTTTAATCTGGACCGCTTTTGCCTGGCTTTCAGTCTGTTTCAGCAACATGAGGACCTTCCTTCTCTTCTCTTGGCAGCTCCTGGATGACATAGATGACATAGAATTCAAACAGAGCAGGTTAGCCAGATAACACTGCCTTTGAGTCAGCAATACTTGTGAAAGATCTGAATAGATTTGTAAGCTCTTCTTCCTGAGGAAGAGAAAGCCTTTAACGCTGATCTGTCAAGTCCGGTTCTAGTCTTTGCTGTAGTCCAAATTGCCTGCCCAGCAGAGGAACTTTTGACTTAATCTCTGTTGTTCCAGAGAATCATCTTTTAGATACCCCTGGATTGTGGTTTAAGCCCAGCCAGTAACTAAGAACCATGCAGCTGCTTGCTTACTCCCCCACCTTCTTCCGCTCCCAGAGGGATGGGGAGAAGAATGGAAAGAATGTAAATCCCAGGGACTGAGATGAGAATAGCCCAGTAACTAAGGTATAACACAAACCACTGCTGCTATCACCAATAATCGTAATGATAAGGGAAGTAACAAGGGAAGGGTATACAACTGCTCACCACCCGCTGACCAATACCCAGCCCAACCAAGCAGTGACCTCACTCTTCCAGGTAACTGCCCCCAGTTTATATAGTGGGCATGACGTGCTGTGGTCCTCTCTGGTTAGTTTGGGTCAGGTATCCTGTCTCAGCTTCCTCCTGGCTTCCCCTCCTCCCTGGCAGAGCATGAGGCTCAGAAAGTCCTTGGTCAAAGTAATCATTACTAAAAACATTGGTGTTATCAGCATTGTTCTCAGGCTGAAAGTCAAAAACAGCATTGCACCAGCTAAGGAGAAAAATAATGCTACTGCTGAACCCAGGACAACCTGCTTAAAAATTCCAAGAGCTGCTATTCAGAGCCTCTGCTTAGATCTTTTTAAGCAACAGGTCAGACATCACAGTACCACCTTAACTTGGTTCTCATGTAAGCTTTTGTCCCCAGGAATGTATTCTTAATGATTTAGGTTATGTATTGATAGCTTTAACTGAGACCTGCTCCATTAAGTGTGGTTCAAACATTGAATTATCTATAATAAAAATCCAATGTCCATGTCCCAGTGAATACTAATGTAAACAATTGTTTTTCTGTGATATTTCATGAGTATTGTGGAAGTATGACAGACTGTTTTTCATGGGATGCAAACAAGTAGAGGAGTCATCACAGAGACACCCTTTAAAGGCAGATGACTGCTCTGTGCAATTCAGTGACAGTGATAGCCTTCAGCCACCAAGATTGGCTATGAAGTTAAATGCCAGTTAAAGAGGATTGTTAGCCAAAAAAACCACTTTCTCTACTTTTTCTCTCCCCCCTCCCCCCAGCAGCACAGAAGGATGAGGAATGGGGGTTGTGGTCAGTTCATCACACATCTCTGCTGGTCCTTCCTCTGCAGGGAAGGACTCCTCACCTTCTTCCCCTGCTCCAGTGTGGAGTCCCTCACACAGGAGACAGTCCTCCATGAACTTCTCCAATGTGAGTTCTACCCAGATTGATCCAGCGTGGGTCCCTTCCACGGGATGCATCTTTCAGGAACAGATTGCTCCAGTGTGGGTCTCTTCCATGGGGGCATCCTTCCGGAACAGGCAGATCCAGTGTGGGTCCCTGCAGGGTCACAAGTCCTGCAGCAAACCTGCTCCAGTGCAGGCTTCTCTCTCCATGGGCCACTGCTCCTGCCAGGACCCTGCTCTAGTGCAGGCTGCCCACAGGATCACAGGCAGCCTCCTTCAGGCATCCTTCCTGCTCCACTGTGGACCTCCACGGGCTGCAGGAGCTCAGCAGCCTCACCATGGTCTGCATGACCAGCTGCAGGGGAATCTCTGCTTTGGCACCTGGAACACCTCCTGCCCTCCTTCTGCACTGATCTTGGGTGTCTGCAGGGCTGTTGCTTTCACAGGTTCTCACTCCTCTCTTTGGCTACAGTTGCCATCAAATATATATGCATATATATATTTATACAGTTGCATAAGCAAGGCCAGGTTGGATGGGGTTTTGAGCAACCTGATCTAGTGGAAGGTGTCCCTGCCTGTGACAGGGAGATTGGAACTAGATGATCTTTAAGGTCCCTCCGAACCCAAATCATTCTATGATTCTATGATCTTGTTGCGGAACATTTAATTTCACAGTCTATTTGGTACACGTTATTAAAAAGTTAGAAATGTATTCTGTTTCAAGACTTTGAATTTGTTGATACTTTAAAGAAGAGTGGAAAAAAAAAAAAAGGAAAATGATCACAGTATATAATAACTGATCAAGTTAAGCTAAGACTGCTTAACTGAATATTTTTAAACAAAGAACTTCACAGAACTGGAACCAGCAGGTTGTAACATCTCCAGAATCATTTAGTTACCACTTTAGTACTGATCTACAGTACTACTCTTCTCTGGTGGATTAATTTAGTGTATTACATTATAGAGGAGTGACTGCATCTAACAATTCATGAATGTATAGTTTAATGCTTTTAATGAAATAGGTTTGCAAACTGAAGTTAGTCTATTTATGCCTGCATATTTCTGCCTGCAACCTGAGCATGACTGAGTATTTTTTTAAAAGTCTGCTTAAGATCAGGCCCTGAGGAGAGCAAGGTCCATCACAATAAACATTACAGAATTGCAGAAATCTTGCAAGTTATATATCCCCAGTTAAGTGTCTGTAGTCTCCATTAAGTTTGGCAAGTACAGCACCTGGTGTTCACCTAAGTCAGTTTTGATTCCTCCTTCAGTTCCCTAGTAAGACATTTCATATTGTATGTTGAGTGATGGTCTAAGCAGATCGCAAGTACTTCTTTCTCATACAACCTAAGGCAGGCCTATTGAGAAAGGTTTAATGTAAAGTGCTACTACATGTTATTTGCTGTTCTTTCTAAGAGCTTCCATTCTAGCTTGGAAAAAGACGTCAAAATAACAATTATATCATCTACTGAGAAGCTCTGAATTCATAGCAGAAGACACAGTTTCTCACCAAGAGGCTCCTGAAATCTCTCATACTTCTACTGTTCTCCTGATGAATCACATCAGGAGCACTCAGTGCACAGAACTTATCTGAGGTTTAATGCTGTGGATAGAAAGCCAGCTGAGTTCTGTGCCAAGCACGTAATTGTTTTCAGTGTCCTCAAAATACTGTACACCATGTATACCATGGGCCTCTTCTCCGGCATGCTTCCTAACCGTAGATTTAATATCCTTCAACCAAAACACAAACTTCATCCTGGTGGCATCCTTATGGTCTTCCAGTTGTTAGTGATCTCAGCAGCAGACTGTGTAGTACACAAATATACATCTGTGTTCATGTACATGCATGCTTATCTGTACCACAGTGGACTTTTAGAACACTGTCATTTAAAATAAGAGCAACAGTTACTTATTTTCATGGTAATGCTGACAAAAAGAGGACATTTAGTTATACATCTAAAGACTGGAAAAAAAGGTACACTGCTCTGTAAAAGATGTGAGGTTCTCCCATTTTTGCATTCAACCTGTGTTAAGCACATACTGAGTTTTACTAGCTTGGGAAAATCTTCGCTGAAAGTTGCACAAACACATGAAAGTGCAAGAACACTGTGCTTCTGTGTCAATAAAAAACTTCAGCAAACCAACAAAAAAACAAACTAAAAAAAAACTTGTTGTAAGATGTTACAACATACTGCAGGATAGTGGTGTGTATTGCAACTTTTTTCTCATTACCAGCCTAGGCTGCCCCTGCATGTTTCTGTGGAGACAGAGCCTCCAACAGTTCCTGTGGGAATGGAATCCAATGTCTCCCACTCTCTTTTTTCCTCAGATAGCACTAAACCATGGAAGGGTCAGGTATCACAGTACCCTGTAGTAGCAGCTATGGTTCTACTCAAGTGTTCCTGGCCTGATTTGTGTATCTTACCTAACACAATGCTGCAATCCCCAGATGAAGAACTTGGTGCTGTGCCCCATCATCTCCCTGCATTTTGAAATGAATTTTGTAATATCTCTTAATGTACCATTTCTTAGAGTTGCCAAAATGTATTTATTAACACAAACACTGATTTTTGGTCCGGGAAAATTCATGACAATTTTCACGTAAAGAGGTAATCTGTAACACAGCAATCCCACAGTAATAAAACCAAAACGTTAGATGAATATAGATTTCTCAAAAGAGCATGTTTACAAACACAGTTGAAAAGCACATTAAAAAGCCCAGGCTTCAAGAACAATTATATAATAGGCAACCAAAGTTCAATAGACAGGCACATCATTTCACAGACATGTTTCCTAAAGATAGTCTCTTAGATATTTTCCCAAGAAAAGGCTGATCTATTGTTTAGCACTGTAAATCATGAGTAATCTTTTGGACTGCTTTATGCATGAACCTGTGATGCACTAAATGAGAAAGCCTGTGACTAAGGCTGTAATCAAGACTGTGAGGATATGTATCTGAAAATTCATCAGAATTGTAACACTAGAAGTGTGCAACTAAGTGTCCAAGAAACAAGGTCTGCTGGAAGTAACTCACAGCTCACTGGATGGAGCAAAAAAAGTTAGCTCTTGGTTACACAGTCTTTCACAACTAGCACAAACAAGGCAGACAGGTACCATGATGAAGAGCTTGTGTGTCTGAAAAGCCCATTTTTTTTATGTTTTCCACTCTATTAGTCAAATGAAAAATCTAACTTGAACATTGATCATCTTGATTTCATCTTAATTCTAAACCTGTGTAACATTTGTAGGAAAACATATCCCCTTTAGAGCTGAACATCTTGATCTGCTCAAATAGCTGTAAAATGTTATTTTCCCTTTTCACAGTCACCACAGTTACTATGTTAAAGCTTACTTCATAGAACTTGACTTTACATTTGTACAGTTTAGGATAGAGTATTTGAGTTCTAAGGGACCTATAATGATCATCTAAGTCAACTGCCTGACCACTTTAGAGCTGACCAAAAGTTAATGCTGTTAAAGCTATAATTGAGGGCATTTTCTAAATGCCCCTTAAATAGGGACAGGCCTGGAGTATCAACCATCTCTAGGAAGCCTCTTCCAGTTTCCGCTCTTCAATGTGATCTCTGCGCATAAATTTCAAAAATTGCCCTTTTTTTTCTTTTAATCACCTGTTATGTTACAACATGCTTTGGGATAAGATACTTGCTATCAAATGGTGGAGTATCCCTGTCATTAGAAGTTAAAAGCTACTGTAGAAGTTCAAGCCATTTTACAAGCTACAATATACTCACTTTATCAATGAAGTGCAACATCTACATGGCAATTGAAGATTCCACCCCTCAAAAAGTCATCTAGTTCTAGGTTAAAAAGCCACTAAAGAGCTCAGTTTCAAAAAGGAAGTGGAAGAAGCAGATGCAAAATGACATGTCATTTCCTTACCAGAATATTTGACCAGGCTTAATATTAACCACTGTTAACTGGTAAGTATGTGAAAAGCGCTACTGAACAGTTCTCAGAGCCCCATATCCCCTGACCAAAAAAGACAAAAAAAAAAAAAAAGAAAAAAAAAGTCAAGAAAGAGACTTGTGCTGAAAAGCAGAAATATTCCTGAGGTGGGTGCTGGGAGTTGATGGTCACTGAATCACAGACATTTCCTACACTGCCATCTAGATAACCTTTAATAGCAAGATTGTCTGACTTCCTGGTGATCTATTTTGATCTGAGCTACATCAAAAGGACTTCCTGTGAAGATCCTGTGCACTACAACCCTCAGAAAAGCAGTCGAATGACAAACAGTGTAAAAAGTTTTTATTTGCTCTGTGTCTTGCAACAAACCAAGTGTAATTCATCCCCAGTGTTTTCTCAATTGTAGTTTGTCACAAAATATGAACAAAAGCATCTTTTTTCCTGCATACAGTGTCTCCCAAGTGCAAAGAAAAACAATTATAGCAGATTAAGCACAAACCTACAGCATTCCTTTACTTTAGCTGGTTCCGATACAGAGGCATACTTTTTTACTTGAGAGTCAACTCCAAGGGCCTTAGCTAATTGCACAGCATTTGTATCATCACTGATTAGCGTCCCAAGAGCCACAAGCAGTCTAAAAACAGCTTCAAGATCTTGAACAACTTCCATAACTGTGCTGATTACTGATAAACACTGAGCTTTGCCCTCAATGTTGTTGTCTTTATGTAAACACACAGCATAGTTCAGTGTCAGTGTGGCAAGTGCAATGTGGATGTTCTTATTGCCTGATTTTGTTTCTATTGCTTGTGTCATTATTTCACCCCTGTGTTCCATCATGAGCTTCTGGCCTGCCTGGCTGACAAAACAATTGCAAAGAGCTCTAAGTGCCAACAGTTGGTTTGCTTGCTTTCCTTTAGGGTTCAGAAATTTAAGGAGGATGGCAAGATGTACATGATCCTTTTCATTGCAGAAGTTCTCATTCACAGTGGGATGCCTGACAGACAATCTAAGAATGTCTAGTGCTGGAAAGACAATATCTAAGAAACAAAACAAAACAAAACATGTTTTAGTATTAATATTGTGTTACATACAGACGTGCTCCTGATTTTCTTTCAGATTTAAATCCCTAGTTTTGGGAACAAACAATAACAATTTCATGCAGAAAGAAAGCAAGCTGTTTGAAATAAAGAAAAGTATTGACAAACTCATTCTAGTAAAACTTCAATTAATCACAAAAAGACCATGCTCCTTAATTTAGGGTAAACACAGTGCTTTGCAAGTTTTAACATCCTAAAAACTAACTGATAACACTGAAGGCAAACACAAAATACGGTAACTAATCCGAAAGGTCTCTGAAAGTTTCTCAGTGACTGAACACCCCTACATAGGCAGCATCTTTTGTCCTCGGTCCATATCTTGCTGTATGGTATAGCTACAAAACTGCTTACAGACAGAAAATTGAGAAAAAAAAAACCAAACTGGACCTTCAGCTCTCAGGTATAATCTGCAAAGAAAACCAACAACAATAAAAAGATGTTCTTAGCTGGTCAGCTGGAAATCGTTGTAAGGAAGTGGAACTCAAAGAGTTTGTTCCCACCACTTACCCAGATTTCAAATATATCTGCTTCTTGGGTCTGCTATTGGTAGCCTCTGCTTATAACCAAATCAAAGCTGAACCTGCTTAGCTAGCTACTGGGCAGTTTTCCCTGCAGACACACAGTCTTGAGATTTAATGCTTTATACAATGCAAAGAGTCTGGAAGGTATGAATACATGAGCCATCAGCAGCTATGCAAAACACAGTTTGATTAAGTGATGTTATATAATGAACACGGATTTTTATTTTTTTTAACAGCAGAATAATTTTCCCATTAACAAATATTTAACTGCAATTTCAAGAAAGCAGTTCAACTGGATGTTTAGATATCTGTAATGCAATGTATCCATTTTTCCAAATGTGCCCTAACAACTGAAGTAGCCTTTCCAATACATCAGTGCTGACAACTGTATGTTATCAAATGGAAGTCCTTCACCTTCACTTGTATTCATTCAGAATGCCATTTCACTAATGCAGTTCTGACCACGTAACTTCACTTCTTTTTTACCATATTAAAATTTTGAGATTTTTTAATTTTTTTAAAGTAATTTATCTCCACAATTTCACCTCTCATTTGGTAATTTAGGACTCCAACCTCACACTTCCTTGCTCCATTTCAAACAAGACTCACACTTCTGTCTTGAGGATGCTCCTGCTAATGAAATAACTGTATCTGATGTTTATTATCAACTTTCTGCTTTATGTTTACTGTTGTGCCGACAGCAAAACCTGACCACAGTTACCAATTCTGCAGTTTGTGCCACTGCACCTGCGACTTATCAGTGCTATTAACATCTGTTTACCATCTTCTGGTTTCTATCTGGGACAGCCTCTTTGCAACAGCCAGCATAGTGGGACTTCTAGTTCATAGTACTGATGTGTCACAGTATTGATGATCAACCATTGATGAGACGATGGTACAAAAAATAATCATAAGTATCTACCTTCTGGCCAGTTAACTGCTTTCCATAAAGTCTGAAGTTGCTGTGCTGTAGGTGCTTCTGCAGAGGTGTTGCATGTTGCAGACAGCAACTTTTCTAGGATTATCAAGTCATCTTCTGTAAGCTTATGCTCTTCAGTTGCATTGCTGTTAAGTTCCTTTAATTTGCCTGTGAGACCAATAGAATAAGCATGGATCTCTGACATTAGAACTTCACAAATCCAGACCTTGAATTAAATACTACAAAAACATTTTACAAACAAGTTACAACTACTGTAATT
>JAOEHY010007497.1:0-24821 GCA_025447955.1 Psilopsiagon aurifrons | reverse complement strand
TGGGCTCTCTGAAATAATGCCATATATTGTCTGCTTTTATGTCCCACTTCTTTTGACAACTTACAGTAGTGATTTTTCCTCCTGCCTAAATTTTAAATGTTGACTGCTCAAACCTTCTCTCCCATCATATTTTTCTGACCTCTCATCATATTTTTCTGACCTCTAGCTTAATCTCAATGAGGAAAAATTTTCGTACTATGTGTTTTGAAAGCTCCCTGGACATTTTGCATGTCCCTGTAGTATAACTACTATTCAGAGCGTAGTGCTCCAGGGAAAGTGAGTCTTGGGTACTTAGGAATTTTGTTTGCAGTGCAATGAGCTTTAAGGAGGTATAGAGCAACTGCATTCCCTTTTAGAACTGAAATGCAAGTTTTGTAAGTGAATACTTGACCAACCAGTAATAATTTCAGCATACAGTAACATTGTGAAAAGTCAGAGAAAAACCAGGACCTTCTGAAAACAACGGTGGTCTGTTGTGTTTGTTGCAGGTATTTGTAGTATGAACGAAAAGGATGGTGATGAGTTGCATTTAAGATACTTTCGCTAGATGTCAAAGTTTGAAAAGAAAGTGCCTTATGGAAAAAAAGAATTAAGTTCAGGATTGTATATTAAATGTTTTTGAAGAATGCATACTGAGCCTTGAATATTTTAAGTATGCAGTCAGGAAACTTAGATTCATGTGTTTCAAAACTGCAAAAATCAACAGACTTTTCTTTAGATATTCAGAGTGATTAATTTTGTGTGAATTTGAAAGAACAGATCTAAGAACTTAGAAATATTTCAGTAAAAAGATTTAGCTCAATATATGAAGACATAAGTCAGCTTGGATCTTACTGTTGTTTGCTTTATAACTTTTGGAATCTTGGAAACTCCTCTACTGGAAGTTATGAATGCTCCATCCCTGACAATTTTCAAGGCCAGGTTGGACAGAGCCTTGGGTGACATGGTTTAGTGTCAGGTGTCCCTGCCCATGGCAGGGGGGTTGGAACTATATGACCTTAAGGTCCTTTCCAACCCTAACTGTTCTATGATTTAATGTTTGATCTAATTTTTTGGCTTCATACTTCTAAAGCCATATGACTGTTCAGCAATGATTGTCTTGGTTACGAAAAAAGTCAAGGTGGGTAATGTAAAGCAAATCACCACACTGAAAGCATAGACAGTCTCAAAAAGAACTTAATGTAAGTGGTATAACAACCAATATTTTGTTAAAAACCAAAACCCAAACCAAACCCCAAGCAAATAGCAAAATTACTGCAGTATACTCAGTTGCAGGCATAACATATTTGAAAGAAAAAAACTTTTTGAAACTTGTGATTCATAAGAAATAAGTCAAAAGGCAGTAATTTAAAGTGGAAAAATTTTTTGGGGGAGGGGGACCTTTCAAATTTACCTGCATGTTGCTGTGCTAGTACCACATTTCACTGTAAGGTGTGAAATGCAAATAAGTGGAAAAAAAAAAAACCCAGAAAAACTGTCTAGTGTATTTAAAAGAAGTAAAATTAGACACGTGGCTTGAAATTGCTTGTAAAACTAAAAGATCTAGAATTAAATGTGTTCTAAACACAAATCCTTAAACCTTCAGGGATCTTCTGATGCTAAGCATTACTTAAGAGAAAAATGCCCTGTAAAAGGTGTACATAACAGGGCAATCCTTTAATTTTAAAAAAATATCCATTAGTAAAAAGCAAATAGATAATGATGTTAGAATTGCTACTAGCCAGTTTATGTTCAGTAGAGGAACAAGAAAACATTTTGAACAAATCTCAAGGTTGAAAAAGACATTTCAATACAACTCTATAATATATTACAGCAAGTGACAGGATGTTAAAAACGGTAGCCTGTAACCAACAGTGAACAACTAAGCAAAATAGAGTATTATTGTCTTGGTTGGACTACGAATTTTCAGTAGTTTTGGAAATACATCTGGGTAACCACTGGCTCTCTCCAGACTGTGGTGCAAACTTATACATGTGGTAAGACCTATGAGTGTATGACCAGTGGCTTCAAGATGAATGACTTCCTGTGTACAATGTTGAATCACAGTGTAATTTGCTGTTATTTTTAAAATTATAGTGCTGGTCTTTCTTCACTAATTTCAGGGGTGGTTTTGATAGTTGCTTGTTTATTTTTATTTGTAAGAATTTGACATTTTCCACTTTTTTATCAAGGCGCATCCTATTATTAACACTTAAAGCTGTTGAAAACTGAAAGAAGATAACCCTTATGCTTGATATTTCCTGGAGGTCATTCTCACTTAATACAACACTATGAAAGAAAATAATTCCAAATGCTTTTTTAATGCAATCAAATCCAGTAGCAGCACTGCATAGGAATCTAAAAGGAACTGATTTGTCTGTAAAGCATTAATCTAATTTTAATATGCAGCTTAGATACTGCTGTCACATTTTTCAGCAGAAAAATTCTGAAGGATAATGTGAATGGAATCACAAATTGTTGAATGGCACTAATTTGAAAATCGTACAGATGACATGTTATTTTAGGAAGATAGTCTGGAAGAACATGATTGAGGAAAACTGCAGTCAGTGTAAGGGTAGAACTGGAGGAGAGCCGAATAAGAAAACAGTGCTTGGTTTAGCAATAATGCTAGCAGGCAACCTTTCCGAAGCTCAAAACTCTCCTGATCTTGGAACCATCTTTCCAAGACGGGCAGTGAATATTGTTGGAAAATGCTCAGGCTGATGGATAATGCAACTTTTGATGTACTGGTGCTCGCGCTCCTCCTGGAGCTGCCTGTGCTGCTGGAGGAACTGGGTTTCCACCAACTCACCTGGATCCTGAGTTCCATGTCCCAGATCCTCATGATTGCAGCTTGTGCTGAGCTGGAGCTCTAGCTCCTGTGGTTTCTGGCTCCCGTGCAAACTGCTGAGGGAAACAGGAGATATGTTGGTTTTGTTTGAAAGCAGAGTGAAGCCAAGTATTCAACTGCTCTTTGAAATGCAATAGCTCTCGCCTGGAAATTGCAGATGAGTGGAACCCCCTTTTTTGTTTGGTACCATTCAGATTCAGCATTGTGGCAGCCCTGCAAATAACCAGTCTTTAGTTATTCTCCAGCATGGGCCTAATTTCAAGTTGGCACAGGGTAGTTTAAGGCAATTAAAGCTCTACAGTAGCCAATCTCTCTGCCTGCCCCTTTTGTAAAGGCAAATGAAAGCAGAAAGCACCTGCTGTTTGGGGGACCCTCAAGAAGAAGGGGTGGAGTGAATCTGGTAGAGCTGGTGAAATAAAATGGGAAAGCAAAAATTTCAGGAATTAGCAGTTTGCTAGCAGAGGGCCTGGATTTTTTTACTGTACAGGGGATCAGGCCAACAGCAGAAATGTTTTGTCGCTGGAGAGCTGTACAGGCTGTGCAGAGCAGGACAGCATAGTGTGACTTCAGGGACAGACATTACCGAAGAAGGATCAAACGCACTTGTTCTCCTTCCTTTTTGCCTCCAGTGGCCTGAATGGTGTCTGTCCATCATAACCCTACCAAAACTAATCCTGAAATACTTGATAGAAGTGACTTCAGAAAATTCAGATCTCTGTGGCTATGTAGAGTGGCATGCAAATTGGTGCTTCAGTAAGTTGTTTTAGAAAGGTTTTTTTTTCAGAGACCTAATTTTTTTTTTCCAATACAAACTACTATGGGAGTAAAACTAAGGCAAGAGCTCTTCTCTTTAGGTCAAGTACCCCAAGAACTGGCAAGATGAGGACATACATGTTGAAGTGAAAAGAGCAGCTGCAAACCTATTGCTTTGGCTGAGTAGCAAGGTGTTAAAGTTTACTAGGAACAGTAAGCATTTACCAAGTAGGGAAATGACAGCACCCAGCTGCAATCATATGATAGCAAAAGAACTGAGATTTAGCACTGTGCTAACACCAAAGTGGATAGTGCTAGAAAGGGGAAAGAAACCAAGTGATGAAGATAAAGGAGCTGGTGTACAGTCCCAGAAAGAGGAAAAGAGCCTACTGCTTTGCATGTTACAACCAGCAGTTTCACTAGCTGCAGAAGAGGCTGCAAATTAATCTGAGGTAATGAAGAATAAAAATTGTCTTGGAAGTTAACAGGTCACTGCTCAATTAGAGGAAGCAACTGTGTAACCATTAAAATAACAAGTCAGAGGACTGTGAGCAGATGAGCAAAATATGGAAACGGATGAAGGGTATTTGAGAACAAATAATGGGGAAATTCTGGTGCTTCTCAGTTTGAACGAAAGTAATGACTTTAACTTACACAAAGCACTCAACAGAAGGTAAATGCATGGCTCCATTAAAGGCTGCGTTAGATAAAAGTGACCTCTAATTGGGGATATATAAAAGCCCTATGGCCTTAAAGATAGTGTATATGAAGGCTGTAATGCGAACATTAGTTCTGATCTCAGAGGGCTAATGGATGCAATATTTTAAGAGGAAACTTCTGAAGTTTTATGAGAGCTAGAGAAAAGTTGAGTTGCCCCAGGTCATGCCTATGTGTGTGATCTTGGCATCACTGCTGCTCTGTCATGTCTCGTGGTCCCTCCCAAAGCTGCTCACCTCTGCAGGACAGTGTCTTCAACAGCTGGGTCAGGCCTTTGATGGTCTGAGTAATTACTCTGCAATAGGCAGATTGGATGGCTATAGTGGTGCTCTGGGTGTGAGGAATACAGCAGTGCTTCGGTGCAGTGCAGTAGCTTTGCTGTCAGGAATTGAAGCGATCCTGACAGAAATGAGCAATAAAACTGTTTCATTTTTAAAGCACTAGTGATAAAGAAAAACAGTTATGCAATTATGCTGCTAAAAAAAGGAAAAAGGGTAAAAAAAGAAAAAATCTGCGAAGTATGTGTGGCGATATTTATCCACTAAATGGTAGATGAGCAAAATACTTGAAAAATATTCACAGTTTTAAAATTTGGGTAATTAAAATCCAGAAAGGATTTCCTTATAGGAAAGAGAAAATGGAAATAAAACCAGAGGTGTTCAAAACTTGATAGAAATATCTCTGGTCCTTTGGAGTTCCTACGTCTGCATTGGAGTACTGTTTCATGGTGTCACAGTTCTGGGCAACACAGATTTTTAGTGTTCAAGGAACCTTCTTTTCTATTTTATTTTATAACTCAGGGTTGGTCCTGTCTGAAATCCGAGGTACCACTCAGTCTGTAAATAAAAAACAAAACAAAAATGACCCCCTAGACTGCAAAACAGTGAACACCAAAATACACACAACAGGCAAGAAAGCAGGGTAATGAGGGTGTAGGGAGGGAGAGAAGAACAGGTTAGGGTTTGAGTGTTTTCTTAATTTAATTTTATTTTTTAGTTGCAAGCCTGTTGTATGGATGGCACAACACAACTGGCACAAGGCTTCTGCAACAAGGGTTGAATTTCTGGCAGACGGCCCTCTGCACCTCTAATAAGAGACACAAAATCAGAGCCAATAAAAAATAATTGGAAGAGAAAAATCCTGAAAATGAAATGTCAAATAGTACTGGAGATGTTGACACAGGGGAGAAAATTATTAGTAAATATATAGGTGAGACTAAAACCCTTCCCTTCACGGGTGAACAAGGGCAATTGCAGGTGAAGGACAAATACTGTCACATTAAGGATCTAATTGGGATTGTTTATCACTGCTTATTAGAAGAAGGTTTGAACATCTCAATCATATATTAAAATTACAAGCCAAGAGAGCAGGGTTTCTGCATGAGGAGATTCTGCTATATAAATAAGTAAATAAATCAATAAATTTGATGAGAAATTAGGAGCTTTAAAAGCAGTAGGACATAAAACCCACCAATTCTTGCTTTTTAATAAGCAATCTTTGAAAAAAGCAGTGCTGAGGCTGGCTATGCTGCATTGTTGCATCCCAAATCGTGAAATGCCAACAGCATTTGCACACGCATATTACTTGTTATAGAACAATTAGCCGTGATAGTGTCAGAAGAAAATAGTTCCAAATGTGTGTGGATGCTGGAGGGGCAGTGGGGAGAGGCTGTACTGTATGTCCCTGCCGGCCTGCAAAGGCACAGCATGCACAGGTTTGTGTTCGCCAGCTGTCTGACAGAATTTGCACCAAAAAAAGAATGCAATACCCATTTTGAGTAAAATGAGCCAAATTGGCCAAGGCTTGTTACAGAAATCATTGGAAACAGCTTAGCTCACGTTGATTGTTGCGGGTTAGGACTTGTGCTGAGTTTGTTTTTTAGTGGTTGATGTTATTTCTGTGAGAATTGGCAGTAACTGCTTAAATCTAATACTTGTTGCAGACTTGGCTGTTTTCTTTCATATCTTTGTTATATGGTGCAGGGGCAGGCAGAGATTTGCAGTTTGTGTAGGAGTCCAGATACAAGGAGAAATGGTTGTGAGCAGGTGTGCAGAGTGAGAGTTTGTTAGAGGATAGGCGCAGGGAGGGTGGCAGCCAGAGGTCAGATTCAAAATTGCTCATAAGAATTTAACTTGGTTTTGACTTGTAAATGTATGAAATGCTTCTCTATTATCTTGGCAGGTCTTGACTGTGCTGGAATGGAATCTCCATTCCATTAATGTGCATGATGTAAACACCTGTTCAGACATTCCTTGTCCTGTAGGTAGTTCTGTAGCTAAAATTCAGATTCAGAAATCGGCTGCTTGGCAGCAATCCATTATTGTGGAGCTAAGCACATCAGAAACCATGCAGCTGTCACTGCAAGACTGTTATTTAAATATTTAGAAACAATATGGCTGTGTAAATTTGTAGTCTGAGCATGACTGAGCAAACTCTATGGCTTTCTAATCAGCCACCCAAACAAGGTGTGGTGGAAGGCTGAAATGGAGCAAACAAAATGCCACCTTTGAGCTGCTGATCATCTCCACTTAGGTGGTTGTGTCCCACCTTGCGCCTGTGTCAGTAGTTTGTCATCCAGGGCAGGAAGGTTTAGAAGAAGCATCAGAGGTTGCAGTGGGAAGTGCGATAGCGGAAATTGAGATATATTGACTATTTAAAGTCCCCAGCCATGGCATCTGCTACGTGGCATTTTCTGGATGCAGCAAACCTGATAGAAGAGGTAGATACAGGAGATTTGCTTCATTAAATGCATTTCCATGTCTAGCTGGCTTCTGTGTGCTAGAGAAGCAGAGTGAATTAAGCAGACATAAATATAAAATAATACAAAAGCAAATAGGATTGAAGCTCTACTGAATAGATGAGAGTAAAAAGTTTAGATTAGAATGCATTTCTTGTCACCACTTCTTAAGAGAAATTTCCAAACAGAATGATGGCTCTGTGGGTGCGAAGCAGCTTGGAGAATATTTCACCTTTAGGAGAAGGTCTGCATTGATGGGGGAGTGGGGGTGTTTCTTGGCTTTTGTGCATGCAGGACAGTGTTAAAATCATAGGATCATAGAATAGTTAGGGTTGGAAAGGACCTTTAGATATCTAGTTCCAACCCCCTTGCCATGGGTAGGGACACCTCACACTAAACCATGTCACCCAAGGCTGTGTCCAACCTGGCCTTGAGCACTGCCAGCGATGGAGCATTCACAACTTCCCTGGGCAACCCATTCCAGTGCCTCATCACCCTTACACTACAGAATTTCTTCCTCATATCCAGTCTAAACTTCCCCTGTTTAAGTTTGAACCTCTTACCCCTTGTTCTCTCACTGCAGTCCCTAATGAATAGCCTCTCTGCACCATCCCTATAGGCCCCCTTCAAATACTGGAAGGCTGCTATGAGATCTCCACTCAGCCTTCTCTTCTCCAGGCTCAACAGCCCCAACTTTCTCAGCCTATCTTCCTACGGGGGGTGCTCCAGTCCCCTGATCATCCTTGTGGCCCTCCTCTGGACTTGTTTGAACAGTTTCATGTCCTTTTTATGTTGAGGACACCAGAACTGTACACAAGACTCCAAGTGAGGTCTCATGAGAGCAGAGTCAGGATCACCTCCTTCGACCTGCTGGTCATGCTGCTTTTGATGCAGCCCAGAATACCATTGGCTTTCTGGGCGGCAAGCACACACTGCCAGCTCATGTTCATTTTCCTATCGACCAACACTTCCAAGTCCTTCTCTGCAGGGCTGCTATGAATCTCTTCTCTGCCCAACCTGTTGCTGTGCCTGGGATTGCGCCAACCCAGGTGTAGGAGCTTGCACTTGTCATGGTTAAACTTCATAAGGTTGGCATCAGCCCACCTCACAAGCATGTCAAGGTCCTTCTGGATGGCATTCCTTCCCTCCCGCGTATCGACCGAACCACGCAGCTTGGTGTCATCGGCAAACTTGCTGAGGGTGCACTCAATCTCACTTTCCATGTCACCCGACAAAGATGTTGAACAAGAGTGGTCCCAACACCAGTCCCTGAGGGACACCACTCATTACTGGCCTCCAGCTGGACATTGAGCCATTGAGCAAAACTCTTTGCGTGCGGCCATTCAGCCAGTTCTTTATCCACCAAGTGGTCCACCTATCAAACTGATGTTCACCAGTGACTGTTTTAGCTGTGTCTGTGCCTATCAGTGAACCCATGGATATCAGCAGGTCACAGAGGGGTTGTCCCCTGTGAATTTGGTATGTCTTGGGAAATCTTCCCTGTTTGCTTGGAGACACATTCAGTCTGCTAGCACAGGTAGTGAAGACAGTGTGCTCTTCTACTCTGTCCATTCCTTATAGGGGAGATGAAATGTGTCCACCCAACAAGCTGTTTCTCCTGTTAACATGACAGCTTATTTATGGGTTATTAATGCCCCATGTCATGGTGGAAGCTTACTTTTGCTTTCACCCCCACAAATTATGAAATAGTGCACTCTCATCAGAGGCCTACGATAGCAGCTGGTTAAATTAGTGTTCTTACTACTTGCAAAACAGGGCAATGGCATCTAGGCTGATGACAAGATGGTACTTGTACAAGATGGTACAAGTACCACAATGCCAGTGGAGATGCATGTCTATGTTGCTTCCTGCAAGGCACATAGGGAATATTTCTCTAGGGAATATCTTCTATGGTAGTCCAAGGTTTTCAAGGTAGTGCTGTGTTCAAGGTCCAGCACAAATAATTTGAAAGTAGTATGGATGTAGCTGGACTGGCTCAAAGGGAAAAAGGAATAATATGCAGTTTGTGTTCCCCCACCTAGCAGCGTTTCCCAGATCCTCAAGGGCAAAGACTGGAAATTTAATGCTGTAATGGAGGCTTCTATAGCAGGAATGTTACGTATGCTGCTTTTCTCTGTCTATTGCAGTTCTGTAGTGGTGCTCTACAGTGACAGTTTGTCAGCTTTCTGTTTGGATAAATGTTTTGTGCTTGTGACACCTTGATCCCTTTAATTAATAAATGCTTGTAACTCAGTCTCATGAATCTTCCTTATTTTGGCAGGCATCTGCATGCAACCAAAATGATTTATTAAAGAAGCCGAAAGGATGAACAGGGCCCATTTAGAAATTTGTAATGCAGGAATAGATAAATTGAGTGTAATGTGCTGTGCATGCTTAAGTGTGCAGAATCTTAGAAAAAAGAAGACATTGCACAATAAAGTAATCCCAGAACTCAGGGAAGCAGGAGTCTCAGAATGAGGTCCCTTCTTCAGGAAGAATGTTCACATAGTGTGTAGGTGTGGAGAGTTGCATAGTGGTAGATGATTATGTACATTCATCTCATGGCTGGCTAGAGACTTCAGCAGTAACTGTGAGATGTGGAGGGGAAGTGCATGAGGAGCTGGGTCATGCCGTGGCCGAGCAGCACATGTAGCTACCTGTTGTGCTTTGCTGGCCACCAAGGTTGGAGGGTGGTGCTGACCATTCCCTTCAGGGAAGTGTTTGTCATTTCTAATACAGCTTGTGAGGTGGGCACAAGATGATTAGAACTGCACAAGGGCAGTGGCTTAAATAAATGATATCAACACAAAGATGCCCACTTTCACAGGCTTAATTTGTAATAGGTTTGTACTTTCTCATTTACATTTAGAAGGCACATGAAAAGCTTCACATAATTACTACCTTGTGTGTAGGATTTGAAGATTTATATCTATTACTCAAATGATAAACTACGAGGTCTTAACTTGAGCTGTAGAGTTCTAGGATTTAATTCCCTGTGGGAAATCATGTGTTATTTACTATGTTTCTAAGAAAGAAATTGAAAAAAAATAAGCAAAAAGAAAAACAAAGGATTAGATAAAAATTCTTTGAGGTTTGTGAGAAGATTCTTTTCCAGGTGATATACAGAATAAAGAGGTGGAGAGTCAACACTTTACAGTGTATGAATTATCTCCGTAGTGATATTGGCTTTTGCCATGTATTCAATAGTAACTTTTTTGTTATGGAAAAAACATCAAATAATCTGGGTTCGCTTTTAATATTAGATGGAAGATGTTTGAATTTTTCTACTAAAATTTACCTGCATGAAAATATAATAATGTATTATAAAATTGATATAACATAGTTCAAACATTAATTTCCTTCCTTTAGACATTTGTGATGTGAAGAACATGTTTCAGTTGCCTAAATAGGCATTCTGGGGATAGACTGGGGGATGCTATGTCTGTCTTCTTCCTGCTGCTACCTGCTGACAGCAGTATCCTGAGGAGTTCCTGTCGGTCCCACCTACAGGAACAGTTTTCTCATCTTGTTTGCCAGGCTGTGCCAATGTTAGCTTAGAGTATAGGAAATAGCACTAAGTGCCGTATGTGTTGGCTACGTCAAAGAAATAGGTGATTGGATTTTAAGGGAGATGTGAAAAATCACAATCATTGGAGTTTTGAAATGATCAGCCTTTGAATAACACTTGAGATGAAGGAAGAAGTTCCAGCTGATATAATTTTGAAGTATTTTGGCATAGATCAAATAGGTCTGTGCATGAACCATTATGCACAGATTTTAAATAATATTTTGCATTTGATTACTTGCTGGTTTAAGTACAGTTCATCTCAAGTTTCTTGGGTGAACTTTTTTATTTGACATTCAGGATGCAAAACAGGGGTGTTTGGAAGTTGCATTTCTGCCTTGTAATGGAGTTGTTTTCTTTGACCAGAAATATACCTGTGGTAAATTGTTTCCACATATGTGGCTGCAAAATATTAAATATTAAAAAAGTAAATAGTTTTTGTTTTCTCTGAGTATATTTAAAAACATTCATTATACAGATGAAAAATACACATCCATTTAACTGGAGCTGTTTGGGGTTTGAAATATCTAAACCCCTGTAGTATTTTAATATTCACTGTTCACTGGTTTACAGAGTAAATAAAAAGAGACCTTTGTTCTTAGTCAAACATGAATAAAATAAAAAACTTCACTTCAGCATGATGTTTGCTTGAACAAAAAAGCAATATTAGGCATTGGAATAATATTTTGTAGCAGTTACATGAAAAATGAACTTCATATCTGTTATTGCACAAAACCCAGAAGGAGATCCTTGGCCAGTAGGATCAATTTGGTTTACATCAAGTAAATTTTTTTGTGCATATACAGCTCAGGGGGAAAGATGGGGAATAATCTGAGTGGTCAGAGAATCACTTTCTTCAGTGCTGCAGTCCAGAGGTATTTTTAGTGCTGCAAAATTGACTAGGTTCACCTGGAACAGGTACAAGCATGTATTTCCCATTCAGAGGATTAACTCCTGGGACTGTGCCAAAGCTTTGGTTACAGGCTGGATGTATGAATGATTTGATCTTGGGTTTGTAGATAACTTCTTTTTTCTTCCTTCTCAGTAACAGGATGTTTGTGTAGAAGGGAAAATTGGATATTGAATATGGGCATTAGGAAAGAGTTTCACCTTCAGAAACAATGGTTATTAATTTTTCTGGTAATTCATATGTAAATACGTTTTCTATTTGGGGTCATTGGTTGCATGCTGTGAAATAATCAGTCTTTCTTCACCAACTTTTTATAAGACACTAAACCTAGTCAAATCCTTGTGCTGATTTGTTTGAAGATATAATGCCAGTTCTTTCTTAATTATGTAACATGGAACACTCCATGTTCCCCTGCTTTAATGGCCACACTGTTGTTGCATAAAAGGAAAGCATAGGTCTTGTTTAAAGGACAATGTATGGAAAAATAGTCAGTGATATTTTGACTTAGTGCTGCTTCAGCTTTGACAGCCGGATGGAAACAGATTTGATTTGTAATCACAGGACAAATGCTATGATTGAATGTTTATTGGCTGGAGCTGAAGGCTGGATGCTCTCTTCTGTCCTGGGAGGTGTGGCAGCCTTTACTCATGCCTCAGCACTCACTGATGAAAGGATGGAAACGTACCAGCGCCTTTCGATATTTCAGTCTCTCGGTTTGCCTCTGGCACTTCTAGAGTTACTTAATTTGTTATTGCAATTCCCATATATGTATAAAAGGAGATGACTGGGGGATTAAATCACTGATGTGAGGGGTTGCAATACGACCAGTGTTCAAACCCCATGAAATTAGTGGGACGTCTCCTGTGAACTGTGGTAGTCTCTGAATTGTACCTATGGAGAATGCTGGGAGGAAAACCTTACTTGAAGAGATGGAGAAATCTCACTTTGCCACCAAGCTCTTCCCCTTCATAAGCACTGTTGGGGTCCCTCTGTGGAAGATTATGCTGAGGGATAAAAGTATAACCTGCTCCAAGCATATATGCTTTGTGATGCTAGAGGTGGTTGATTTTTCATGCTGCAGATAGTCCTACCCCTGTCACACATGCTTCAAGTGCAGATGTGCTTTAAGCACATTAGTGATCCAAAGAACTTGTTTGCCACTCTATGGTGGATTTAAACTAAATGAATGTTTATTCTTCATGCTTGCCGGTGTGTAGGAGGATGGGATTAAGTTGCGTAATAAACTAAGAAGCAGCATTTCTATTTTCTTTTTTAGCTAGTCCCAGTGTGTGACTGGAGATTTGAAAAATGTCTCTCTTGGTCAGTGAACTTCAAACACAGATTAGGTTTTCAGTGAGAACTGATGCACTTTGGTGTGTTTGAAAAGTGATTTTATTTTTTTTAGGTAACAAAATTATATCAAGACATAAATGCTGCATTTCTTTCAACTCTCTTCTACCAACAGGGAACTTACAGTGAGTTTTGTTCCCTTTGGAACCAACAGGAACTCAGCAATGCTGATTTTGAAATGAGCAAGAATCAGCAGGCAGGTTGCAGGCAGAAACAAGTGTGCATTAAAAAAAAAAGTCTCCTGTACAGAACATAATTTTGTTCAAGTCTGTGAAATTTTAGTAATTACATTTTTGTCATTTACAAATGTAAATGTGCGCATTTAGAGTTCAGTCTCTTGCTAGGAGTTTTGCCAGTAGCAACTTGCCACTGGTTTTCTGGCGCTGATAAAAGCTTACTTGAATGTTCAGTATCTATAAAACAAGGTAATTGAATTAATGTGTTTGAAACGGATCTTATGTGAAATATAACTGAAAGACATGTTTATATTAATTTAAAGAATATTAGCATTAAAATACTGCCTTGTAAAGCAATTTAGTTCAATTATCTGGAGACAATTGTTAGCTAAATTAGTATAACTCCTGAGAAAACACAAGAGCGATTGCATTAGTTCAGATTTATGCTTGTCTATCTGAGACCAAGATCTGTCTGAAGGCAGATAAAATGTTCCACATTACTGTAACATTGCAGAATTATTAAAGCCTAAGAGTGAATACCGTGTAATTCAGCAATTCAGAATACAAGAGGGATGAAATAGGTTTGTTCTAGAAATCATAGTTCAGAATTTCCTGGGCTTTGTGCACAGGAATCATCAGCCGTGTATTTTCAATAGCGTATGCTATTTCTATTTGTAATAAGGGGTATAGTCCTGTTCATCAGTTCTTATTCATGACTATTATGATCACAAAATGTTAAGTACATATAGGTCAGCATCTCAGTATAACTTTGTAGTAATACATTTTCATTTGCGTTCTGTTTTAATGTATTTTGACTTGAACTGTAAGGGCTTGTAAGAAAGGTACCAGGGTCTGAAGGGTGTCCTTTTTCTATTTTATCTTCAGAGCAGCTGCATTATAAAACTGTGCAGTTGCCAGCAGACACAAAATGACCGTGTTACTAGGAAAGTGTCACTTGTGCCCAGATGAGGGTTTTGCAGCATTTGCAGCTAGACTCTGACATCTTCATCAAAGCTACCTAGGGAAGGGTCAACACTGGCAAGATGTGACTGTGGTGTCTGCAACGTGTTTCATTCATGTCATGCCATTTATGCGTGTCTTGGTTTTTAGACAGGCATCAGAAAACTTTTTATTTTCAGCTCACAGACCAAACCTGCTCACAGACAGATGCAGGAGTAGCTAGATCTGAAAGCCCTGCAGTTTTCCTTCCTTCTTTCTTACACAACAGTTGCCATCCAAGATGAATCATGTGCGACAGGCTTAAAATTTTTCGCTCATTTCAATTTTGGTTTGAAACTTGCAACCACTGTAATGGCTAAAATGGGGCAAATGCCCCTCGCTGTCAGCTTCAGCTAAATATGGAATGCAATAATATTGACATAAAAATCATGACAATCTCTTTTATCTCTAGTATTCTAAAACCATTGTAAAATGCGTGAACTGTCATTAAGCCTTTATTATAAGCATCTTAATGGTAGCCAAGCTATCAAAACATATTTCTGGGGGAATGCCAATGGATGACTTGTTACTGGTGGAGCTGGACTTGCAAATGACTCTTGCAGGTGGAAGTTGCTGTAAGGCAGCCCCTAAGCAGTGCTGATCAAATAATTGCTGAATGAAAAAAACCAATGTAGTCTGTCTGTCTTCACTTCAGAGCAAAGTAATAAAACATTCTGGAAGCTGGAAAAACAGGGCAGTCAGATCACCACCAATTCTGAATCGCTCTGGAAACTCTGCTTCATCTTCTGTCTGTAAGTGCTGAGTGTCTGTAAGTGCTGTGTGTCTGTAAGCGCTGTGCACCAGCAAGGAGATGGTTGGAAGTAATCTTGCATCTTACAGTTGCTGATATTTTTTTCTTTTTTTTTTTTACTGTTTTCTGTTAACTCAGAGACAATAATTATGAAAGTACAGTACAGTCATTTGGGGGGAGCTACAGTCTAAATAAGAATTAAAAAACAGAAATGCTTTTATGTGATAAGAATGAAAAGAAAGGGGAAACTTAGCAGCCTTTGCAACTCATGTACGACTGGAAACACAGTCTTGCAATATAAGGAGAACTGAGTATTTGGTAAAAGGCTGTGAGATGCTCAGAGGACAATGGGGGTTCAAAAAGTTAACCCTCAGCAGACAAGTGAGAGTATACCAAGATAAAATTACTCAGCAATGAAGCTGATGGTGGGTAGTGGTTTGAATTTGTGAAGGTGGCAGCAAATCCAAAATACCACAGGAAGAGCCATTAGGCAGGATGGTAGGTGAAGCTCAAAAGTTGTCACAACCTAGAAGATAATTCCAAAGTTAAATGGATTAAAAAAGGCCCCTGTCATTCTGCCAATATAATAATGGGTACAAGTGAAATAACAAAGACAACAGTTTGGACAAAAGAGATGATTTGAGCCCCATTAGCTTGGAGGAATTCTTCAGAGGAGCAGGAGACATTGGTACAGGAGAAGATGAATAGACTATTCTGCCTGAAAGCTAATGCTTTTGCTTTAGTGCAGAGTACAAATCAAAATATCGACAGAAAGAGGGATATTATCACTGTGAGAAAAGCTGGAAGAAGTAGAAAGTAAACAGATGACATCCAAGGCTTTCAGCAATGATCTTATCTCCACTTCATGGGTATTTCTATGAAAGAATTCATAACATGACATTTGAAAAGGTGCAATATTTAATTTTACCATGATGGTGGAATGAAGAACCAACCCAAGATTTAATTAGAGAAGTGCCAAAGCCCTTGGTCTTATCCAAAAGCCCATTCTCTTGGGAAGCAGGGTGTGAATGCAAAGGTGGCACAGCTTGCAATATGCTGAAAAACACAGAGGTTCTCGCAGAAGAGAAAACAGAGGCAGTGAGACTTCTGCAGGTTAACTTTCTGGCACACTGATATTAGTCCAGCCCCTGTTTTTTGTGCACAGAACAGATAACGCACAGAAATAGAAAATGCAACTATACTGGGTTTTGATCATGTCCAGGCCTTAGACTGTCTTGCAGAGGGTGAACTATGTAAGGAAAAATGTATGTGTATTGCAGTAATAGAAAAAAGTTGTTTGCACTTCTCCCCTTAGTTGTAAGTGGTATTGCACATGCATTTTTGGTGGAAAAAAACCTTTATCTTAACACTGGAATTTAAACCTTTTTTAAAAATATATTTTTCTTAACTTGAAGTTATTTGGTCTTCATGTATGACGTCAGCCTGCTGTGAGGGTGGGTTTTTTTTTTATTTTTTTTTTAAATATCTCTTGTGTTGTGGGTTTTTTTGGAGGGGGTGTCTGACAAAACAAAAATATGCTAACTTCTCATTCTTATTGCTAATGAGATGAATTTTGATGTCTTAATATCTACAGATCACGACTGCAACTTTTCCTTACCTAAACCTTCCTCTTCAAAATCTATTTTAAAATGAAGCGGGATGAAGATAAACTTATGAAATAAAGTCAGTATGAGAACATCTTTAAAGAACTGAAAGGAGAATCAAGCTTCACAGTCTTTTGGCAGGTTAAAGGTCAGTTTTCTTCTGAAACAAATCACTAGCTAAAAGGGGAACAAGAAAGCTCTAAAAGCTCAATGTGGGCAAGAGCAGGAGGATTCTTTTGTATGACCAATGTATTCACGCATTTTCCACAAGAGAGTTTTGGATTGAATTTATCATGACATAGTCTTCCATTTTAAATTTCACATTTTAGAATTGGTAAGAAACCTAATGCAGAGTTTATGGTCTTCTGTCATGTTAGTGTTTTTTGCTGAAGTCCTGATAGGAAATTTTGAAAACTGAAAATAAATGTAACTACATAATAATCTGAAATTTGCTGACAGAACAGGAGGTAATAACAGCGCATCACGCTTTTCAGGCGTGCTCTGTGTCAGTACCAGAACTGAAATTATTAATGTATGGAAAAGTTTGCATGTTCGGCCAGATGACTGAACACAGTTTGACGTTTGCAAACTGGGAATACAAGAGATGTTTAAGTGCCATGTCATTTCCTTGACTTCACATTTCAGAGGATAACACTGGAAGTGAGACCGAGTGAGTGTATCTTGCATTAATTCCAGCTCCTTGAGTGTGTGGGGTGTATCTTGCCATGATGTACACCCAGTGTGCACAACTGGGGAGGAAGTGAGCGGAACAGCAAAGAGTTGCCCATGGTCTGTGCAATGTGTGTTTGAGAGCAGGAGTGCTTAGAGAGTAGTGCAAGTGAATGGATATTGCTGGGGAAAGGTTTGCTTTGTCTAGTGTGCACTTCATGGATTTGACTCTACCAGGACCACATAACCCCACCTAGACTTGCTTTACAAAGTCTTAGGCAACTAATGTGCTGCCAAGAGTCCAGAAGGGAAAGGGCTTATGCCAAAGCTACTCCTACCTCACCAGCCTGGACTTACTTACTTTCAGAAAGCTACATTTGGAGGTGATGTGCAAGAGAGAGAAAATGAAGCTGGATTATAAAGTAGATTATAAATGATAATTCAGATAAATTTCTTCAACTAAATGCTGAGGGCACCTGCAAGAGCATAATTGGAATGGGCCATTTGTAGTACAAAATTGCTTTGTGTAGTTACCTGTAAGTTAAAAGAATTTGATTTTCATTCCCTTCCTGATTTGCTTATTGCTCTACAGCCTGTAGCATATGTCTTTTTCTCTCTCAAGTGTTTTTATGGCCCTAATTACCCCGTTGGAAGTCAAGAAGTGTTACTGTTTAGGGAGAAAGAAATGTCTCCAGGGGGTCTATCCCATTGTCAGTGTGCTGTGTAAGATAGTGTGAATCGCCCACATTAATTGCGGTTTACCTCTCTCTTAAACTATAAAAAGAACTGGATGAGTAGCTTAGACTAGGACTTAATTATGTGATGGCTGTAGTTAGATGGAGTTAAGTCTGCAAAGGCAAACTGAGGTTGTTTGCTGTAGCCAAAATTGTTCTGCACCACCAAGCTATAACAGAAGATGGTCGCTTGACTAATGTGAGGAGAAAAGGGACATGGGAAGTGCAGGGGTGGGAAGAGAAACAGTAATAGTAATGGCCACTTTACAGGCTTCCTAGTTTGCCTCTGCCATATTACCCAGTCCACCTTTTTGCAGGCAGGCTGCTGTGTCTTATCCTGTCTGTGAGCAAGGACTGGGTTTACAACATGGTGGTGAAAAACTGCTAGATGGAGGAAAAAGCTTTTGGTCTTATGAACCAATTCAGAAACAGATTTAATCTCTCTGAGATTTATGTTGCTTTTTATTTCTTTTGTTTTCTGTAGTTAAGGTTTGTTTGGATTGCAGACTATCTGCCTTGCTGAGGCTTTTAAGTAAATCTCAGGAGTGCTGTTGCTGAGGGGGTCAGTTCCCTGCAGAACCATCTAAACCAGATAAGGATCTCTGATATTTAAAGCACAGGTGGAAGCAATGATGAATGCAGGAATCTGCACCCTGTGTCTAGTAGAGCTATTGATCAAGAGATATAATTCCTTTTATTCAGATAATAGGAGGATGATCTGGTTTGGGGCCACTTCCTCCATTGGGAAGCCACGAAAAGATGTTACTGAAATACATGAATGAATTATCCTTTCTCCTCTCTTTTAGGGTTATAAAATATTGCATGATAGATTAGGAAAACTCACTAAATTTTCAAAAGGCAAGAAGCAATTATGTAAATGACATTACTTTTTGAGATAAGTCATCCAGTAATTAACGCTTAAATTCAGATGCTATAAGCAGCAATGATACATGGGAAAATACAGCTTTTTAGGCCTCCCCTCTGTGCATTACATTTGTAAAATTAATTTATTGTCATTTCCCCTATATATTTTCCTTATAACCCACAAGAATGTGAGAAGCTGAAGGAGCAGCATCAATGAAAGTAAACTCAGGACACCTATGTACAAATAGAAATTAAACATGTAACAATGAGAAAAATATTTAAAGATTAATTTTATCATTTGCTGAATCTTTTAGGGCAATTTTTGTCCTCACCAAAGCAGCATTAATAAGCAAGTCTACAGCACAGCCATGATTAAAGGGGGGTAGTGTTTAACTAACAGGCTTTGAAATGCGCTTCCTGTCTGCATTGTGCTGTTTTATTCAGGGAATATACATCTGAGGGCCTTGGCTGCTAAGGGGCAAGAAGAGGTGCTTCCTAAAGCACAGAACTTAGCTGAACACAGAACTGGCATGTAGTGACAAGATGAAATTACTACCTCTTGTGGCAGGAGTCCTCCCTCAGATGTCAAGACTGCAATTTAAGGAGAATTTAAAAAAAAAAAGTTGTGCAATTTCCCATCTTCTCCCTTTTATCTTTTACACATATTCGGAGGAGGGTGGTAGGGGGGAAGGAAACGCCATAATTAAATAGCAAAAGAGCCTTTCATTCCAACCCTGTCAGGAAGTGGGAATGCTAGAAATCTGTTGCAGTTTTTTATATTAAAGGGAGTCAGGTATGGTTTTACCAGGTTATAGGTAAGCATGAAAATCTTTGGTGCTTTACTTTGAACTTTGAAAATCTAGCTGGCAGTATTGATGAAAGCCATAGAACAGCATATGAAACACCATAACCTTTAATAAAGACATGGATCTCTACAATATGAATTACCACATGCAGATCTTCAGGGACTCATCTCTCATGTTTGTCTCCTATTTCAGTTCCTTATTTATATAAGGACAGATCTTGGAGTTCATATCAGAACTTAGATAAAAAAATAACTGGTCAGTTTTTCTTTAATGACTCCTGTGGCCTTTGAATGAGCTTCTTAATTGTTATTCTTTTTTTTTATTAGGAAAACTTGTACATGCACACAACTAAGATGTACATTCCAAGTTAGTTTATCTGTGTAACTTCTGAATAAAACCTGGTGAGACTGTTAGTAGTGTCATTAATGTGATGCACAAATTTCAGTACTTTCTTTGGTCTAAATTTTATGAACTGTTGAGAATATTGCTAGGAAATTTGGCAAATCTGGTTTTAATTTTGGAGTTGCATTGAAATTTCAAATTTGGATGCATTTTGCATGGCTTAAAGTTTTGAAGTGATTACTTTAAAACCTCTAGAATATTTCATTAAATCAGCATTTTTATTATTGCCAGATACATTCCCAATTTGAAATAACTAGCTCAGACTGCAGAAGTCCAAATGACAGCTGACAAGGAATTGCTCCTAAATAGCATGTTACTTCTGAGTTTTTTTATAATTGTAATAGATTCATGTTCAAAGGTATAGTTTGACTTTCTGCTAATCCTTCTGATTTAATAAATATAATAGTCATTCAGTAAAGAAAGTTAATCAACCAGAAATAATTAGTAGTGACAGTAGAAAGAAAATGGTACATCAGATTTTTGGGGACTCTGCCTGAAAGACTCAGTGGAATCTTATCTAGTGTAAACACCTAAGACTGTCAAGTACTATGATGACTTCAATAACTGTGTTCTATTAAATCATCTTTAAAGATTTTGTAATGACCAGTAGGAATGGGCTGAAGTTCCTATCTTGGCAGCAAGCAGCAAAAGATAACATGCCTTTCAGGAAGATGTTTCAGTCATCCGATGGTGATTTTTCTGTTCTTAATCAGGGGGAGAAGGAAGCAAGGGCAAGAAGCAGGTTTTTGAGGGAAGAGAAGTGCAACCTCCTGTTTACCATGTACTTATTTTAGAAGGAGTTTGTTAGGACAGACTCTAAAGCTGAGTGTTGTAATCCTTGGACAAGAAAAGTATGCACCTGTCTTATAGGACCTGGCATTGCTATTCACAGTTGTCCTGTCCTGCCGTGGCTTTTATTCTGAGGTTTTCTGCTCCTGAATTTACAAATTCATCCCATTCAGTATCTGCTTTCTGAAGTCCCACTAGCTCAGTCTAGACTCCAACCACAATCCCAGGAAAGCGGTAGGTGCATCTAACAAATACTCAGCCCTTCCCCAGAAGACTGACAGAGTGCTTCCATGGTGCTGCAGTACTCATGAAAAATACTCTGCATAAAGGGCTGAGGGGCTACAAAGAGCTTGGAGTTGAAAGCTATTAAAAGACAGCAAAAAGCCAATACAGATATTGTCTCTAACCTTTCTCTGTCTCTCAGCGTATAAATCAGGTAAAGAATTAGTTAGTTGCAACTAGGTGCAAGCACTTTCATGTATTTGTGGCTTATTGATTATTTTTTCACTAGTCCTGGTTCCTGAAAGATCAGATGGTAATAGTAAAGTAGGGCAATAGGCAATACATGTTGAGGTGGCCAACCAGTTATCTGTAAGAAACAGGCTTGAAATTCTGTTCCAGAGAGAGGTGAGGGGACCAGGCCATGTTTCTTATTGTTGTTTTATCTGGCATTTACAATTACTGCTATTAGCTTACTAGTAATTGTAATTACTAGCTGGTAGCCAGGTAAGAGCTTTGAGTGGAGACCACATGCATGCTGCTGTCAAACACAGGGCAAAAAGTTGATTCTTGTCCCTGGATCCTGGATTCTGGAGCAAGAAGCAAACAACTCAATGAAGAAAATGATGAAAAACTCTCAGTATTGGTTACTGGGATTTGCATGGGGGTGAGCAGCAGAACCAGGAGAGGGTTGGTATTCAGTGCTGATACTACTTTAAGGTTATGTTGGATAGAGCTACTTGGTTAACACAGGTTGCAAAAGCTGCCATGTTTATGTGTGCAAAGGCTTCAAGCAGAGGAAAAGAGGGAAATAGTAGAAAGGCCTGGCTGTCTTGCTGGATGAGCTACAAGAGCACCAAGAAAAGAGAGATGATTCACCTTGAGAGGTCTGCATGATCTCCCAAGCTGGTATTAGTTCTGGTGAGTCTGATAAAATGCAAATTCCCTCACTCCTTATCCTTCAGCTGCAGGAAGGAGGAAGAAATAGCATTCTGCTTTTCATCCTTCTTTCCTACTCATCTCTTCTGAGGAGGACTGTACTTTGCTACCCAAGTTGCTCACCTTTAAAAGGGCTGTATTTAAATAGTTTGTTTATCTGCACGGGGTCTCAAGGAAGGGATCCTAACTGCAGCTTTGCGCTGGATATTTTTTCTGCCTTCTGTAGCTTCTTACATTTGTTTTTCAGTCAGTGCAGATAGTAATTATTCCCTGTGGAAATGTCTTTCAAATACTGTTGCAAGTGTCCAGAAATTGCAAATAAAACTACAGTATAATGACATATATAAACCCAGTGCTGATGTTGAAATAATTCTTGGCCTTCAGCAGAGGAAAATCACACATTTTGATAGTGATGGCTTAGTAGCACATTTTAATGTAGGATTTCTAATTTTTTTAAGATTTTCCCAGCAGGTTTTGTGTTACCAACATTTTGATTAACTATGGGGTGTCACTAGAAAGGGTGGGAAGGATTCACCTGAAAAATAATGATAATTTAAGTAATGATTTAGGTGCTGTGCACCTGAATGTTACGGTTTGGGACATGAGATAATTAATTTAGAAGTCTTCATGTGGCTAAAAGGATCCAGATATCAGGTCACAGTTGTTCTCTCTTTGGAAAATAGCTTATATTTTTCAAGAGGTGATAGAGTATCAATTTTTAAGGCATTTGTTCTCTGTTGTGTAGTCCTGGGCTTCTGTAAGCAAAGTCACATCCATGAACAGGGATTGTCTTCCAGCAGTGTATCAAGAGCAGCACATGTCCCCTTTCCCAGGTGTGTAGCGACGTGAAATGATTAGCTATGATGAGAGAGTCTGGCTGCGAGAGAAGGGTTTTTGTGCTCGCAGTTGTTTCAGGAGCACTGTCGCCCCATACAAGGGTTCCCAGCATCCCACAAGAATGTGCATGCCTGAGTGATGGGCTCTGCTTCCAAACAGGCTGTGCCAAAACACTTTTGTTCTTGCCAGGGGCTGCTATTTAGTGGGAGATAGGAACTCCAGGAGATGTCCATCAGTTTACCAGAGGATGATGTCATGTTTGGGTGGGGAAAGGGAAGCCCCGCATGAATGAGATCGGAGTGAGAGATGAAGAAATGTCAATATACATTTTCCCTCCATCGGATTAGTATTCCATTTTGGAGGCTGTAGGTACAGCCCTAACTGAAACAATGCCAATAAAAACAGTCCTGCTGGAACTTGAAGTGGCCTTGTGTATGAATTGGCCCCAAAAAGACATTTCAATGAAAGCAAATTGTGACTATAAAGCAATAGAGACAGAATTGGCCAAATTACACCTGAGATGGGACTGGGGCTCTTTACGTTCTTCAGAGTCCTTGGAGATACCTTAATTTTGCATTTCCTGATGCATGTGTGCTTGGGTAGAGCTTAGCTGTAAAGCGGCTTTACACTGTCCTATTCCTACTCCTGCATAATATTCTGTAATTTCGTAAATGTTGTTAACTTTAGTGATTTAACAAGAAATATAATTATGGTTTCTACAGCAACCATGACTTTAAATATCTCGAATTATGTACATGTATAATCTCAAGCATAATGAAAGACTAATGCAGCTCGTTGCATGTAAATTACATTTAAAATTAAAACTTTTAAGAGAAAACAGTTTTTGAACAATCAGGATGGAAACATATGCATGAGGAGCCACTGTTTAGCATCAGAATTTCTGCTGGTTCATGCTCAGATAGTTACAAATAAAACAAAGTTGATTTATTTCAACTCCTAAGCCTATTCATTCCTTGGCTGAAAATAAGCATGTGCATATAGTTTGTGAGCAGTGTTGAATATCAACATTAACCTAAGTTTGTAAGTGTGCCTTCTGATGCAGAATTGTTGGGTTGCTACCAGGAAAAGTTGACACAACTGATTATTTGGGAAGGGAGTGCTGCCAGGAAAATGATGATTGCTCTTTGCTTTGGTCCTCTAAGGTCTTGCTTTGGAGTTTGTTATATCTGAGGATGTTGTCTCCTGTTTGACAAAAACTGCACCAGAAACTTCTCCCTTTGAGAACTAGTACATTTTTTGTGAGGCCAATTCTAGCTCTTACAGAAATTTGCTGCAATGTACACTAACCAGGGAAACGAAGGGAGTGTGAAAAAGGGTGGCAACACTGCTACAAGCAGGGAAGCAGTTCAGAGTGAAGGAGCGCAGCACTAGGGCTGATAAAACAGATGCTCCTAAAGTAGTCAGGAAAATTGCCAATGGGCTGGAAACACCAAAGTGATGAGAGGATGGGGCCTTGCTACGCACATAAGCACCAAAAGGAGCAATCCTCCCTCCAGATAGCAGAAGCTGTGAATTTTCACTCTTTCTTTAGCTATAAAATGCTTTGAATCCATATTATAAGTGTGGGCTGGTGAGGAATTTCTTGTTCTCTTACAATCATAGCTTTGTTGTCTTAGGTACAGAAGGTAAGGCCAATTTATTTCTTTTTAACTCAAATTTGAAGTGATTTATTTTTTTTCTGAAGTGGAGATTTTTTTCTTTTGGATTTACATTAGTGTAACTAATGAGCAGAATTTGATTTGATGTCTCCACCTGAGTAATTCTGTGCTTCATACCCCAGTAGAAGATTTGAGGAAATATAGAGAAGGTTTAGATGTGGCAACAAATATGAGAAGTTTTAATAAAGACTTAATAAGGATCAAGCCAAGTGCAAGGTCCTACACCTGGGCCAAGGCAATCCCAGTAACAGCTACATGTTGGGCAGAGAAAAGATTCAGAACAGCCCTGCGGAGAACGACTTGGGGGTGTTAGCTGATGAGAAGCTGAATGTGAGCAGACATTTCTGCGCTTGCAGCCCAGAAAGCCAACCATAGCCTGGGCTGCATCAAAAGGAGCGTGACCAGCAGGTTGAAGGAGGTGATCCTGCCCCTCTACTCTGCTGTCGTGAGAACTCACTTGGAGTATTGTGTGCAGTTCTGGTGTCCTCAAC
>JAOEHY010007496.1:0-24463 GCA_025447955.1 Psilopsiagon aurifrons | reverse complement strand
TCAGGTTGGCATCAGCCCACCTCACAAGCGTGTCAAGGTCCCTCTGGATGGCATTCCTTCCCTCCAGCCTATCGACCGAACCATGAAGCTCAGTGTCATTGGCAAACTTGCTGAGAGCGCACTTAATCACACTGTCCATGTCACCGACAAAGATGTTGAACAAGGCTGGTCCCAACACTGATCCCTGAGGGCCACCACTCGTTACTGGCCTCCACCTGGACATTGAGCCATTGACCACAACTCTCTGCATGTGGCCATCCAGCCAGTTCTTTATCCATCGAGTGGTCCACCTATCAAATTGATGTCTCTCCAATTTAGAGACAAGGATATCATGTGGGACAGTGTCGAACGCTTTTCACAGGTCCAGTAGATGACATCAACTGCTCTACCCCTGTCCATCAGTTCCATAGCCCCATCATAGAAGGATGCTATGAGAAACAGTGCTATTCTTGAACTAGACGTTATTCATTACTACACAAAAAACAAGTGCTAGGATTTTCCTCACCTTGACAAGCAGGGACCTACAGTAAATTACTGATTAAAAAACTAGGGGTTTATCAACCTGGCATAGGTATTTTCATGATTGCTTAATACTGAAAAAAAAGGCAAACAAGCCTTTCAAAAAGACTCTGAAGGTAAATAATTTTTTAAAAAAATAGAGAGCCGTGAAAACAAATTGTTACTATCATGAGTCAATTAAAAGTATTCTTTGATTGCTTCTTTGTCTCAGGGATGTTCTGTGAACTCATCCAGTTGTATTAGTGGTCCTGGAATGATTGCACACATTCACACAGACTTTTTTGTTACAAGCTAGGTAAACTATGGACCAAAATAAATCCAAACTCACACATGCCAGTGTACCTCCTGTATCTAAAGCCTTTGGGAAAGGGGTGAAACTGGGTTTGTGTATATATATTATTTACAGATGATCAGAGTTAAAACTCCCTTCTGTTCAACAATTACCTCTACCTCTATGATTCTAACATGATTTAGAGAATTATATAATGGTGATACCAATATTGATACAAGAGGGGATCTCGTCTGTACATAAAGCATACTGGGAAAGGTGTCTTTCTCTTTTTTAATCACGTTGGGCAGGTTTGTTGCAGCTGAACAATTACCTTTCCTTCAACAGCCCATTGATTAAACTTGATTCACTTAATGGAGAGAAACTGAATGGCAATATTGTGACTAATCTTTTAGTCTTCACAGGAAACACTAATACACCAGTATTAATACTGAGTTACTTGGTAAATGTGCTAGAAATAAAAAATTGAGTAAAAAATAGACTAAAAAGCCTGCTTACTAACATATTCGATGGCTGATTTTTCAGTGCCACTATTTCCAGTGCAAACAGTGCTTTCGAGAGAGAAAGCAGTATTCTCAAATCTGCATACATACACACTGGAGACATTGTGCTCTATACCCTTTATATAAAAAGAAGTCATACAAACTATTCCTGACAGTTTTATTGCAGCCAGATTTCCCTTTGCTGATGAAAAGAAAATGGAAGTGATCGTTACAGTGATTATGCAAAAAAAAGTCCACTTTCATTACCAGATGGTTTGCAAAGCAGAAACAATCATTCCCAAAAGAAGCTACAATGGAGCTTTAGAGACCTATTTTGGGGACCTGCTGTAGGAAACTAAGTGAATATTTGTCATTTGCTATGCTATCTGGTTCATTTAAGAGGAATGAGGGAAACAAAGTTGCAAGAGAAAACGACAAATTTTAAATAAAGCTTTTCCAAGACATTGACAAAACACATCGTAACATTTCTTCTCGCTGAGAAGTTCATTAACCAGATTATGTGTGCAGTAATAGGAGAATGGACCAGTGATCGGAGAGATTACAGCTACTCCCATGCTCCCATGAACAAGGAGGAAATGAGGGAAGGCATCAATCACCTGGAGAGAACAGATCTTGAATCTCTAACAGCTGGGCTTCCAAAAAGTATTGTTTTACTCCAAAAGGAGCAGGTACAAAGAAAAGCATTCAACAAATGGAAAGAATAAACAGCTAGACAGCTGCAGGTGTCTCAAGAAGCAGTGGGGGAACCTGCATTTCAGAGAAGTATGCACTTTTAAGGCTCAAATTCATGCCATGCTCTTGTGGAGATGAAGCCATTCACCTTCAGGCAGTGCCTGCTCCATCTGCCAGCTTCAGGCAGAGGGAAGGATTTCTTTTCCAAAGCACTATTTCACCCAGCAAGGCACTGGCAGTCCAATGACGGCATACAATCTAAATAGATTACAGGGAAAATAGCAGAGGAAGGGAATTCCTCAGCGGCTTTTTTCTCCTGAGCGATATGTGTGAGCACACAGTCTTTTAGGTCATGCAGCTTTAGCTCTAAAAAAATATGGATTCATAACTAACAGTGTGGTGTATTTTAACACCACATGAGTCTGCATGTGCTGCTTTTACCTAAATAAAATAATCTGGGATTGAAAATGTATAACTGCAGGGACAGGACAGCAGTGCCCAGACACCAGCCATGCTGTGAAGCGTCTCCCCACACAGAGGGATGCCCACTTGGGCCTCCCGGCTGCTGGGCTGTTCCAGAGGCAAGAGCGCGCCTGTGCCGTGCTTGGTGAAATAAAATGGGTCGTTGTTACCAGGGAGAGGGGAAAACATAATGGAGGAAGGTGAGGAGAGCAAGGGAGGCCGTGGGAGAGAAGGGCTGCCGGGGGAGCACGGGGCTGCCAGGGAAGGAGGCAAGTGCGGGGTTAGGGAGCATGGAGGGCAGGGAGCGGGGCACGCCCTGGACCGGGGGAAGGTCGTGTGAGGGAGGAAACCTGCTCTCGGCGACACTCACTCCGCACCATGGCCGCCCCTCAGCTCCCAGCCGCCGCCATTAGAGGACGCCGCCTCGCTGCCATGGCGACGGGGCCGAAGGGAGGTGCTGCAGCGGGGCCGGGCCCCGCCGCCCCTCGGGCGGGAGAGTTTGTGCGTGCCCTGCGCTCGCTGCGGCCCGGGCCTGTGCCGCCTGCCCGCGGGGGAGCGCGGCTTCGCTGCGCGCTTTGGCTGCTCGCGACCCCGTGGGCGCTCGTGTACGAAATGCCTCCTCCTCACTTTGCTGTGTTCATGACTCAGGGCTGAACTATGCAGGAAGTCAGAAAGCAGAGCTTTGAAGCAGGCATTAGACCTAACCTGGTGGTCTAGAGCACATGGGGCAAAGCTGGAGGCTGAAGTGGAATAATCGCGCCGGCTTCTTGTCCTGACAACTGCAGGCTCTTCGGGATGAGGTTTATAATCCATGACCTGGGTTTTCCTGGGACTAATGGCATAGTGACAAAGTGCAACATACCACCCTTGAGTACGCAGGGTGTTGTGCTAAGACCCTTGGATACTCAAAATCCAAGCCTGTCACTGTAACAAGGCTGTGCTGTCTTGTTGCTAACTTCCACTATCCTCATTTCAGAGGCTAAGAGGTCTGCCAGATTGTCGTCTTGCCCTTGAGACACACTGAGCTCCTGATCCCTGACACAGTTGCAGAAACAATGTCCTTTTGAGCTTCATTTTTGCACATAGAAATTGAGATAATCCCAAGTGTTTTTTGTTTCAGCAGCGTTTAAGATTTTACAGAGTCAGAAGAATTTTCTGTGTAAAATGTGAGAGAATGGTAATTTGTAACTCCAGCACACACACACTCATGCTTTCAGCATGAAGGCCTGTGTGCCTTCAAATGTTTTATGTCTCAAAATGTTTCATTGAACAAAATATTTGGAGCTGCACAACATCAACACAATATACAAAATTTGATGTAATTTGCACTTACGGTGTTGTGCAACTTCTCAGGGAAATTTTGCATTCATTTATTTTCAACTTAAACACAAATTTTACATTTGCATACATTGACCTTGTTGTGTTCATTATTTTCATGCTGTTATTTTTCAGTCACATTATGACTAAGAGCTTTAAGCAGAACAAACTCAAGTTCTTAGCATGAAGCAACATACATTACAGAGGTAATGTAAAGAGGCACATCACAGTCAGTATGGAGTGACAAAGAAGAAAGAGGGTACCACCTGGCATGCCCTCTCTGAAGGAATTCACTGCACCACTTTAATACATTACAAGTTTATTTGTTAAACACGTAAAACAATGAATATAAAATACATTTCTGTCATGACAAAAATAAGCTTTATAGCATTATGATTACAGTGCATCAGAAGTATTGAGTATGCACTCACTCCATCAGTACATACACATATAAGGTGCTAAAGACCCAGCAAACTGATATCAGAGGATAAACCTCAGCTGTTATATTGCTTCAGGTCAGAGTCTTGTCTGGTGGAAATTACCTGATTAATACATGCTCAGAATCTGAGCCTATGACTTTCTATCTATTTGCTATTAAATATTTTTTTTTTGTTTTGTTGTTATTATTAATATTATTATTATTAATACTGCTGTTACATTCCATGGTAGCAATAGTTACTTTGTAATAAAACGAGGCTTTCATTCATAGAAAGTACCAATAAATCTTCTCCCAAAGAGCACATTACCTACAGGGCAGGATATAAACTCATGAATAACAAATTAATTGAAATATATGCAATTGCTAATAATAATCTTCATTATTAACAGCACTCTCAAACACAGGAAGAACTCAAACAGAAACAACTTTACTGATATGTAAATACCAAAGATAAGGGCGAAAATAGCAGCATGAGAAAACATGAAAATGAAATAATACAAAATGAAAAATGAAGTACCAGTTTTGCTCAGTGTATATTAAAAGTTACAAAGAGTTTTATAAAACACTGCAGCTAATTCACAAAAAAATATATCAAAGAGTAGATTCTGCAGAGCTGGACTAAATGGCTTCTGTACCAGTGTGGTTTATTCCCTATTATTTAAATTAAAGATGTTAATCTTTGTATGGTTTGGCTTCTATGGGTAATGCTTTCAGGATAAATACAAAGCAGACTTGCTCACAACTTAGGAACATTCTAAGCTAAGGGATGCCATAAATGTTATCATCATTCTTGCTACTGTTACCTGCAACAGGAAAGTTCCTGCTATAAAGCACTATGTGATATGTACTCAAGAATGACCCTGAAATTCAGCTGAACACAGCAAGTAATAAGAGAGTATAAGAAAAAGTGCAATGACAAAAGAATAAGTTACGAGCAGTATGAGATAACACACAGGGGGTTATAAATCTACATCTTGAAATTCGTTGCTTTTAGTTTTCTAAATAACATGTTATATTAAAGTGGAGTAAAAGTTTAATCACTGGGGACAGAAACATAAAATTCTAGTTGTTTCCTCTGTCGATGCATCAGTTATTGTTAGTCAACAATGGTTTTGCGTTGCTGCAATTATATTTCACAATTATCCTAGGCTTGGTACTCCAGTTAACAGAAGCTGCAAATGCTAATTACCTCTGAAAGTCTGGATTTAAACATTTAGGTTAGAAAACGTTGTCTTTGATTTTTCACCAGACAGACCCTAGTTTCAATTTTTTCACCCAACATGAATGAACATATTATTATGCCTCTTTTCAGACAGGCAGTACGAGGCTTGCTTTTATGTCCATTGGAATATATGGAAGGGAAATACCAAAGCCCACTGTGCTGGTAACTGAATAAAACTTTGTTAATTCAACATTAATGTATGGAGGACATATATCAACAGTTCACAAGCATCTGATTTTTAACCCTTGAACTCCAATTGTCAAATTGTCCCAGAACTTTTCTCTCTCCAGATCAGAGCACTACTAATTTACACTTTATATTTATCCAAAGACAGATTATAACAATTCATTTTAGACCAAACTTTTGGCAAGCTGAATGAGCTTTTTCTTCACTAGCACTAGCTTTCAGTGAACTAGTTTACAGTGAATTCAGGTTTCTCTACTTTCCAGCATAATCACTTTGATGACTGCTGAGTAATTGCAGTCTTGGAACTTTCTCTCACTATGGCATTTAATTTTCCATCTTATTCTTCTAGGAGATTATACACTAAAAACCTTTATAATCCTTTAGTTTCAAAAGTGCGTTAAATGATGGACTTATTCTAAGTAGCAATAAAATAAGTAATAAAATATGTATATTGAACAATGACATATACTCTCAGCTGCCTCCATAAAGAAGCAGAATTACTTAATACTAACAAAATTATTCAAGAGCATTAACTGCAAGTAAATGCAAGGGTAAGTATTATAACTACTATTTTATTGACATAATACATCAGTTTTATGAAGAAAAATATTCTATCATCAGCTTTTATTGAAACTATAAAACCTGCTCTTGTTACATCAAATGGTCTGTCTTCACACAAAGTCAATTTAATGCACTGAGAAAAAGTAAATTACTACACAACATTGGTGACTTACTTGAAATTTCCCTCTTTGAGCTCTTAATGTTGAGCTACTGATGCTGTCTTCAAAACATAACCAGCATATATTCACTCTTTGAAAGAGAAATGTGTGTTTTAACTTAATTTCAAGTCCCCTTTTTCCTCATGACATGATTTGTTCAGATTTTTGATGCTAGAAAAACAGTTATAACGTGCTTGAGCTTGGCTTGATGCAGAGCTGGTCGGACAGCGGTGTTTCTTCCACCAAAACCTTTCATTTGTGCACTTTTACTGCAGAGTTTTCAAACCTCTGCCATTATGCCTGCCAGCCTGATTGTACCCCATGGGCACACCTAGCCCTTCCACAGGCAGTATTTCATGTCTGATTTACCAGCTGGGGCTGTACTAGCATGGCTTTTAGCATGGCAGGGGACAAGTAGACTAGAAGCAGCGCTAGTTTTAGAATGATTTGGTGAGCAATAGTATCCTCAAACATTATCATCATTTTGTTCTGCAGGAAGATGAAATCTTTGCTGTCCTAGCTAAACTGGCATAGAGGGAGATATTTCCAGAAGAAGATTATTAAAAGCTTGGAGTCACAAGATAGCAGTTTTTGGTTACCCATAGGTTCTATGTGCAATTTAGTCTGCCGTAGCAAATATCCAAGTTGGAAATTAGAGCTCAGTGTTTCCAAAGTAAATACCTCCAGATCTCGTATTTTTGTATGTGAATCCAGGTAATTCAGATTAGTCATTGCTGCTCCATATTCTGATTCCTGGTTTTCTGAGGAGTGCTTTCCTTCTAATAATATTTCTTTCTTCCTTCCTCTTTTATTTCTTTCCTTAATGCTCAGCATGAGGGCCAAAAGGCAGTACACAAGCATGACATAATAAAGCTTCTGAAATATATTGCCATGTGTACTCAGCCACTATCCAAATCTATTATCATTGACAGTATGTCATTACAAGGAATTAATACAGAAATTATGGGAATTTTTATAAAAAATATGGATTACAAAGCACTTTTTACCATCAGTTCATTATCAAAAGGCTTGTAGGACCCCCATGCCTGCACGGGACTTCATTGACATAAGGGCAATTGTTTCGCATGACTGCTTTCAGATAATCATCAAGAAACTAAGGCCTCACTCACAGTTTGAGCAGAATGAAAGTAAAAACAAAGCTAAAATTAAGTGTATTTTGAAGGAAGAATGCTAACAATTCTGTTACTTTTTTCCACAGGAACATGTGTAACGATGGCCACAAGGAGGTGTTCAGTAGTTTGGTGTTGAAGAGCTGAGGAAAATAAATTTGAGGAGGAGGAAAAATGAAAACTGTTAGTGAACTAGTTTCAAAATATACAGAACTAACTACTCTGCTTTTAGGTTTTTGTGGAAGGCAAGAGACAAGCATGTTTTGAAATGCTGGAGATCCTGTCTCTCAGTAACCTGTGCCAGTCTGTATGTAGTTTACTCCTGCTAGGCAACAAAACCTAGGCTCTCCATTCCATTCTGTAGTATCTGCTTCAGTTAATATTGATACTGGCTTTCAAAATCAGAGTCAGGCCTTACATAAACAGTTCCACTGACTTTAAAAAGTGCCATATCTGGTGTCCACTGCTTGGCAGGCTGGATGAGTAGGATGTATATTTCATTGGAGGCTTTAGTAAGTCTATAAAGTAACCAAATGCTGCTTATCATTTGTTGTGGTTTTGTTCTCAGGATGAACATCCTCCTTCTGAGGGCAGACTGTACGGTTTCTGAGGTTGTGCCTGCAGCTGTGGGGATGCCTTTAGATCTCAGAAGCTGAACTGCACTCAACAGCAAATTGAAGAACAAGGCTGTTTTATCCACACTCAAAAAAACATGGGCACAGCTCCATTTAGTTCCCTCCTTTCATTTTTATCTTTTCAAAATAAAGAGATAAGGGAAATAACAGAGCCAGGATGGGGATAGCCAGCTCCAAGTACAAATAAATCAGCACTCTTGTTTTAAAGGTTCTGAGTTGCACCAGGACTTAGAAATGCATGATAATAACTGGAGGAGAAAGACGACGCTTGGCTGACAAAAAATAAGGAAAAGAAGTATCTATAAGTGTTTTCTAGATATTCTGGACTATAACAAGTCAATGCTGCTTCAGTTCTGCAGTGGAATAGTACCAAGTCAGAGCAGTACAGCACCTGGCACTACTGTTCAGTTTAAACCTGGAAAAAGGAAGACTTGCTTTGCCTGTTGCTAAAAAAGGTTTTCTCTGGGCTGGAGCACAGCAGTTGTTTAACAGCTTACACTATTTAGCAACTGTTGTCAAACAATAAAAAATGTTTCATCCAAATAAAATGAAAAAGGAGTTTTAGACAGAAAAGTGGTGTCATTCCCAGTGGAAAATGGCAAGTGTCCCTCAGCTAAACCTTCTGTTAATGAGAAGTCCAAGGAACCTTCCTGGCATGCTTGAACCTCATTTCATAGCAGGGGTCACCCAAAAAGTATGGAATTCTTTCTAAACTTAAACTTATACTCACCAATTATTCTTTTCTTGCAGTTATTTTCTGTGGGGAAAATAAAAAAGCATAAATTTTTGATGTCCTGATTTAGACCACAGTTTGTTATAAGAAGGATTTACGTAGGTCCTGGCTTGCCAAATTTAGTTAAGCTGTAGGACTACTTGTCTGAGCAGGTAACTGCTCACTTGTGATGAGCAGAAAAGAGGTATTCTTTGTACACCAGTGACTGAAAAGCTCTCAGAGTGTATTTGTTTTCATTTTGTGAAGAGCAGCTTTGTTTATGACTCAGGGCTAAACTATTCAGGAAGTCAGAAAGCAGAATTTTCAAGCATACATTTGCAACACTCTAGTCCTAACCTGTTGTTCTTGATTTTACTGGAACTAATGACATAATGACAAACTATAACATACCACCCTGGAGTATCCAGGGTGTTATACTAACAACATGGATGCTCCAAATCCAAGACTGTCATTGTAATAAGGCTCTCCAAGCTGGGCCATCTTGTTTCTAACTTTCCTTATCCTCAATTCAAAGGCTAAGAGGTCTGCCAGATTGTCTTGTTGCCCTTGGGATACACTGAACTCCTGAACCCTGACACAGTTGCAGAAACAATGTTCTTTTTGAGCTTCATTTTCACCACATAAAAATTCAGATAAGTCCAAATGTTTTAAACGTCAGCAGCATTTTAGATTTTACACAGTCAAGAAGGATTTTCTGCTGCATAAAGAGTGAAAGAATGGTAATTCATAAATCCAGCGTGCACACACATGCTTTAAGCATGGAGGCCTGTGTATGACCTTGCTCTATAGATTTAATGCAGACCATCTAAATATCTAAGTCTTTTTCTCTAGAAGGATTTAGAAACTACAGCTCTGTTCAAGCCTTGGAAATAAACAGTCTGAAACAACAACAGCAGCACCTTTATTCAGCTGATCAGACTGATTTACTACTGCTCCCTAAGACGTTTATCAGACTACAGTATATGCCAAAGGCAAAGCTCTGTCCTGAAGCTAATGGAACACTGGGTTAGTGCGGCCAAGTCATATCAATTCTGCAGTCCCTGGAAAGTGGTGGTGGGGCTGTTTTTGCATCTTCATGTTATGGCATATTAGGTTTACCTTCCTTTTCTGCTAAGAAATGGGTGTAATTTATTGCACATTATGAAAAGTCAGTTTTTCAAAACAAACAGAAAATTTATATGCATACCAATCAATAACAGAAAAGCCATATCCTCCACCAGTAACTTCAGATGATGCCTTCTATCTTTTGACATGGAAACAACAGAATGATTCTCTCCTTCCCCTTCTTAATATAAAATTTCTAAATTCCTCTAGTCATTACATGACACGTGAGCCACTTACCAAAACCTAGTTGTTTTGAAAGATGTGTCAAGACTGAAGAACGATGACACAGCAGCATCTTTGGACAAAAGACCTGTGAAATTCAAATGCAAAATCCTTTAATTCTAGCAGGCTGCATCCTGTCCCCATATGCTCACATACTGCTCTTATACTGCTCTTATTAGCACCAATAAGAGCCATGGATATACATCCAAGGATAGCTTTTGGTCCTCAGATGTGACTTAGTAAAATGTTGTGTGTTGAATAAAAAGAAAGTCTGTACTTACAAACTAAAATTATCAGCAGCAAAGTGGCAAACAGTCCTCCCAGAAAATATCTGAGAACATAACAACAGCCACAAAGGTTAGAAAAAACCAAGGGATGCATATTGGGTTAATAGAGGTGAAGCCTGGGTGGGAGGTGGAGAGAAGGTTCTTGTGGATGAACCCTCTGAATTCTGGTAGATGAACTACAATGTAAGACTTTAAATTACGTAAGCTTTTGAGGGTAATGTCCTAGAAGGAAAGACATCAGCATTCCCAGACTGAAATGCCCATACTGGTCACCTAGAATGACATAGATCCATTCTGATTCTCAGCCTTTCAAAACCCCTGGTCCAAGCACACTTGACAAAGTAGTTTCCATGTCTGCGTACTTATTTCTTATTTTTGTGCATATCTGTATAGCTGAGATTTTTGCCTGCACCAACTGTAATGTGAAAGTATATTTTCATAATAAGATACATCTAACTTTGAAAATGTGGCCCTTGATTCATCATTTATCAAACACTTGAAATGCGGTAAGCATTAATATCAGAAACAAAAGAAATAAAAGTCACCTTGTACATATTGAAATGATTAAACATGTTATCAGCACAGCCATCTGAGTCAGGACACTTTGCACTGTCCTGGATTCTAAAACTAAAACCAGAAAAATAATCCTCATGAGCTTTCAGGAAAATAAATGTATGATATGAGGTGTCTGCAAAGACCTTCCGCCTGTGAGGCCAGTCTCTTCAGTTCCTTTTTAAGAGAATTTGCCTAGAGTGATTCAAAGCAGAAACCTAATTTTCATGCTCTGGGTGGCTCTCAAGAGTCTTTTTCTCCCACAGCCGTAGAGACACTGAGCCCTGCACACTCTCAGAAAGCAAGACTTCCTGAATAATTGCCTGTTTCAGTTGTTGTTCACATGCCCTTTCCTCCGTTTTCCTCTTCACCCCTGTTTTTTCTTTTTCCATTTATCACTGAAAGTAGGAGAGAAAAAGATGTGGGCAGAGAGGGGTAAAGAGTAGATACCAATTTTTTTTAATCAGTCATTTATATGTCTGTTTCAGGAAATAAATTCTGTTCTGCAAGGGGGCATGTCAATATTTTTAATGCATTTATATTTCACTCTAAAAATATGACGTCAGAATAAGAAGGTAAAAACCTGCATTGCTCCAAGTCTTCATTTGCATTTATCATAAATGGAAGGCTAGATTTTGATACACAAAATGGTTTCTCAGGCTGAAGAAACTTGTCCTCTTTGCTGAGAGAGACTCTGTTAGGTGCTGGAGCTTGTCTTTGTGACATATGGCTGCCATAGCTGTTATATTCAGAAGAAACATTTGAATCACCTAGAAAAAAGTGTAAATATAACTGAGATTGCACAAAGGAAGAGCTTTGAGACTTGTGTTAATGAATTGGTTTGGGGGAGGTTAATTATTTAAACACAGAGAGGTTTCCAAATTGTTAAGGGTAGGGAATTGGCTGGTTCAATGAATGCAGGCGAGAATATGGACAGCAAAGACAAAACTGAATAAACCATCATATATTAATGACACCAGTATAAACACCACTGGTGATGACTTTGGATTCAAATTCAGTCTAAAAATGTCTTTTTGGCATCAAGGTCTTTGTGTACTCATACTCTTTTGATGCCAGGAGCTTAGTTCACCACTTACAGTTCTGTCTTTCATCTAACCTTTACCTGCACAACTTGGCTGACAACCCCTTCAAAACCTATAGAAAGAGATTCCCAACTCTCACTGAATATAGGCTGTAATGTTGTAGTTTGATTCCTTGGTGCCTGCTCAGGGCTTACCAACGTCACTCTGACTGGCTTCTAGTTCATTGCATTCCTCAGGCCAAGGATCATCTAAATGGGAGGAATCCACATTGCTGGGGATGGTGCTGCTGCACCATGAAGTGGAGGCATCGAGACTGAACAAGCTGGCAAGAGAGCGACGGATTTTCTTCCTTCGCCTGAACACACTAGAAAGAGAAGACACATTATCAAGGAATAGAGTTAATCATGCTTGTTGAGCAGGGAGAGCACTCTAAATCTTGCAGGACTGACACGAAAGAACCAGCTTCTGGGTGCTATTCCCAGCTCTGTTCTTGACTCCGGGTATGTCACCAAGAGTGACTGCTGCACACTGCAGTAGTGCCAAGGAATGTATTAGCAGCAATATATGGCAATATATCATGCTGTTGCGATACTGGATATTGTTACAAAAAAAGATACTACAGTTATTGGGTTCTGATACTAATGACAGTGGTCTCCTGTTATCATATCCTTTTTGGTGCAGCCTGAATCCACTGTGCTTCAACTTCAGATGCCTTCCTAACTGAAGTTCTTCTGAAATAAAGAGACATTTTTCCATGAGGAAGAATTTCAGGCCCAGGCCTTTTTATTTTTTTATATACATAATATATATACACATATCTAGTTTTTTCCTATCATGGTAACACCCTATTGGCAAAATGAGCTGTAGCTTTCCTTTTCCTCTATTGGACACAACTCCAGTTACAGCAACAACTGTGTACTGAAGAGTTTTTGGATAGTAAGATCAGACATGACTGAAAATCAAGTTATTTCAATCACTGCACTCTCTAAACTAAATCAATTGAGATATTCTCATTAAGAAGCAATGGTGATATTATGCCAACTAAAGTGTAGACAGTCACACAGATACTTCTAGATAAGTCCAGAGATGTGGAGGCAATTGCCAACATTGAGTAAAAACTGCATATAGTTCACTTACCGAACTAAATTCTCCTTGTACGTAACACTTGTCTGGGAGGGTGTCAGTGTTGTGTTGCCCTCCTCATCAGACAGAAAACTGTCTTCAGTCCAAATGTAATACCCATTAGAAAGCAGACGAGGGCTGCGGCGACATATGGAAAGGGATCCTGGTGGAGTATTTGTGGAACAATATTCATAAGCAGGGTCATCGTCCAAAAAGGCACAAGCATAACTGAAAAGGAGAAATAAACTCTCTAATTTAGTGAATGTCTAGACAAAGCAAACCCATGATTTAATAGTAATGAATTTACATTACCAATGAAGGGGGCTGGTAATGACATAGATTTAGAATATGTGGCTATAATGATATTACTTTTGGACCTAGGGAGTTTCAGACGGCTAGAGTGTGCCTGCATCACACTTTCCAGAGCTTCAGATTAGTGGAGGGCTTCATGCCAGGTGTAGCATGTCGTGCGAACGTGGAGCAAGCTTGAATGCAGATGTGCATGATGCATTTCTGTGGCAGTGCTCTTGGCCAAGGAGTCCTACCAGATGCGCACCTACCTGGAGTCAACAGAGGTATTCCAGTATTTTCCTTCTCTGAGGTACTCTGCATGGCACAAGCCTGAATGCCTCTGAACCAGGCAGGATTTATTTGCTTTTTATAACCTAGCCATACTTAATGAAGACTTAAAGATACATGACTTAATTCTCACAAACCTAAAATACCACGCAGCTAGAACAGCATGGGATAAAGTCTACCCATGATGATAGCTTCATCCAGCACTGAAATACAATTGACTTTGAGATTAAATATAGCATAGAAAAATACACTATGTGGTATTTAAAATAGAAGTCAGTAGTGACAAAGGTGAAAGAGTCTAAATGCTGTGGACGTTTAATTTAGCTCAAGAAAACTGAATTGATGGTTAGTCCTTTCTCCTCAACACTTTTGAGTTCCAAGGGGCCACACAGTCACATCCATGGAAAGAAAATCATACACTGGATTGATTCAGTGACTGATACTGTATTCAGTAGCATGTTTCACTATCCCATATGGCATGCCACAGAGGGATACCAGTGGAAGGAAAAGCAGGTGGAACAGAAATACTTCAAAACCTTGTAATTGCAAAGCCAGTGCTTCCAATCTGCAGAGCAGTAGTTGCAAATTTCAGTTAAAGCAGTAATTAAATTAACATCAGCACTACAATTCTGAGTACCCCCAAAGGGGTTTTACAAAATCTCCAATGAAATAAAAATGAAATTAAATGAGTATAATTTTCCTAAATACCTTGGAAAAACACGTTGTGAGAGGCTGTGTCTACGTTCTCCATTAAACTCTGTTGAACCTGTAGAGGCAAAGGGCAAGTAAGATGAAGTGTTTATCATATCCACCGGCAGCTTAAACAGTTGACAGGTCTTCACTGACACCTTGTGCATATAAAAAGAGATCATAATAGAAGCTAATAAAAGAAAAAGGAAAGATTAAAAGGGATAAAACAAGTGAAAGACTCGTGGAAAAACATGTTTATAGGAAACTCATCTTAATGCAGAATCAGAACCAGTCTTAATCAGATACGTGTACTCTGCACAGCTCACAACCTTGAGAGGAATAATTATGGCCACAAACACAATAGCTGCAGTAATTTTAATGGTGTTAGGGTCAAAACCAGAGCGTGTACTGACAACAGATACGGAGTAGAATGGAAGGTCCACCACAACCATTACAATATATTTTTCTGATTAAAATTGAAGGTGTAGGACAACAGGCACTGGAATAAAAACAGCGACAAAGGTTTGACAAAAATATTGTAAGAGGAGAGTCAGGAAATAGGATTTGTCTGGATTACCATGGCTCAAGTCTGCAAAGTGCTGCCAGATGTTCAGTATCTGACAGAATCAGTCTTATAAAATATGAACAATGGCTATCCATAAAGAAAATTTATATGTTACACATGAGAAGACAAAAGGTGTAGTATTTCCCTACATTACCTTGCCTGTTCTGTATCTTTAGAGCACCATGTTTAAAACACCATCAGTAAATGACCATCGTGTGCCTATGAGAGGAGATGGGTCCAAGAGAATTCATTTTTTTAATGTTCAATTATGAACAGAGGCAAAGAAAAGACATGAAAGTCAGTGGTTTTGCTTTGGAAATCTTTTTTATGCTCAGTTGGAGCCCAGTTGTCAGCCACAACCTGGATGTGAAGGCTAACTGAGCCTTGGGACCAGGCAGGGTCACCAAAGAAGGGAAGTAAAACCTTCCAGTCTTATTACCCTACTCCCATACAAACTGTTTCTCCTACACTTCGAAAAATGCCAATAAAAAAAAATTACCATAAGAAAATTCTGCTCTAACCCTTGCAGGAACAACTTGAGGAGATAACTGGAAGAAATTTGGTAGAAGTACAAAAAGATAAGTAACATAGGTCAGAATGCTGCACAGCAAGTTGCACGAGAAGCGAGAGTGGTGTTGAGTTTCAGAGACTGATATGTTGTAGACCTATATTTTTCCATATGCAATTAGCTCCTGAATTAGATCTCATTTTAGGCAGAATCATGATTCTTAATTGTGCAAAAATATACTCAGACCCAAGAAATTAATCCAAACTCTAAAAGAAAATACAGGAAAAACTTGACAGGTGATTTGTAGATCTAGATATAAACTAAACCTATCAAAATCCTAAATCTTATCAGCCAAACAACATCCTCCCCTCAACAGGTTTGAGTTTTTTTTAATTAAAAGCTCTGACAAATGTGCACAAATTTACTTGTTCTTGGTGTTGATGCAATATGCGATATTCCATGCATCTTGAAAAGGACTGTTTCACACACCCTGGGATAATGGGTAATACAGATTATCTGTAAAAGAGTTTAAAAAGAAACAGAAGAATGGTTTATTTTTAATTGTTTGAAAATGAGGATGCTTAAGATAGTATCGTCAATATATATCACATTATTAGTTGTAATAAATACTTACATAAAATAAAGACACTGATTCTAGGGCAAATTTGTTTGAAAAGGGAGACAGAAGTATACCTCAGCATCAGTTATACCTACTACAGCTCTTTAATAACCTGAGTGTGAAACTTTCCAGCAACTGAAATCCATAGCACAATTGTTTTGCGTGTGATTTTTTTCAGTTTTGATAATATAAAGTTGCAACCACTAAAAAAAAATGATGTTTAAGAACAGTGGCTTACATATGGGTAGAGCTTTCATTAGAAAATGTTGGCATATACTGATCAAAGTGACAGAACAAACCACAGTCCTTCCATTACTGATCTGAATTGTCTCATAAATGTGCAAGGTCTGTGTCTGCTGGGCACTTGTTTATCTGCCACCTTCCACAGAAATCAAATTTAAGGTAGAGTATATACATAGATTCATGGTCCTTTCCAACCCTAACCATTCTAGGATTCTATGATTCATAACAGAAAGTGAGATATATACCTATGCAATGTATTGCTGAGGAGAAGATGACTTTCTCTCTTTTGAAGAACAGTTAATAGACAGCTGCAATTTGCTTTTAACTAATGGTAATTCCAAGCTTTCATAAACAGTCCTGGAAAGGCAGTCCAATAGAATTTTTTGCTACACCTGACCGTGAGTTTTTTGTCTCATGGTAATAACGAGGGTTCCTAAAAATCGTAATTCAATCAATGCTGAGGAAAACATGGGAATACCATGTTGTAGACGATGTTCGGCTTTCATTTCATAATCAGTTGTGTTTCTGGGCTATTAATAGCATGGAAAGCTATAGTAACAGTATAAACAAGCCAAAATAAAGCATCTCAACCACCACTGTACAATGAAGCAGTAGCATTATATCTGTAATCCACAGACTGAGCATCAATACAGAACCTTTAAACTATGGCATGAGAAAAGCCTAATACCTTTAAGAAATTGCAATAAAAATGAATCTGAGGTGAACACAGAACTATTTTATGTAGAGAATTCAAATAAAAGTTTAAGGCGACAACATCCCCAACTTGAATTTCAAAACACCCAAAACCCTGTGTTGTAATACAAACCAACAGTCACTGTCCAAACCAGCCAGTTTTAATTACCTTTCCCCCCAAAAATCAAATCACTCTTTAAGCCAGTGAAGCCCTTAACTGGTAGCCAGCAATCCGGTGTCCATCTTCATGTTCTAAATATTTACATTAGTAGGTAGCAAAAGATAGTGCTAACTGCTAAAACAGCTGAAGCCCAGACATCCAGTTTTATTCTATTGAGCCTACCAAACACAAGTGTCTACAAAGGTAGTTTCAATTTGTCCACACGTATCAGTCATTTCTGAAGAGCAGCCTAGTCTTTCCTCCCTGCAGGCAACGATAACAACATTCACAGAAATACAAAACTTCCTGAAGAGCAGTACAGAAATGAGTCCAAAGCTTAGTTATTCCTCTGCTGACAAATATATTAAATAAATATGAGTAAAATCTTCCAAACCTGGAAAATCCATTTCACTATTAACACACGTATATAAAAGAGTTTCTCGTCATCAACATGAGCGCCTCTGAGACGTTAAGTGGAGGGTGCTCCTTCTACAGCTTCCTGGAAGAGATTAGCTCTGAGGCTTCGGAAAGGCAGGTCTATGAAGTCCTCTGTTTCCTTTTGAAAACAGCCCATGCAATCAGTGGCGCAGAGGCAGAATGAGGTCACGCTTCCTGTGAAGTAGCCTCACATCAGAAGCATTCATTTTGAAGAGCAAACTGAAGATTAAGATTAGCCCAGCGAACGCTCTTGCAGGCTGTTGCGAAAGAGAAGATAGATACACTGAATAACATTTCACTCCAATAATGATACAGAGAACAAAGACAGAACCTTTTCTCATACAGTGACACAGGTTTTTGCTCCAGCTTTACTTTTCTACCTCAATCAGAAAACTTCAAAATCACAAATCACTTTATTTGTTGAAATCCTTGTGAGCCTGATGGGCTTTGACATAAGAAAATGATCCAGGTACCAAAAAAATCCACGTACAATAACAATGCATTTTGAAACAGCATTATTATAGGGAAGATGCACTTGAGAGTTCAGAGTTGTTTCTTTCATGGTCAAAAGCATTATTGCAAATATATACCATGCAACATCAAGATAAATTCTCTTGAAAGGAGAAAGGAATAAAGCCATTTGTAAACATGTTCATTGTTGTGCTCTAAGTGTTTCAACTATGCAAGGTAATTCATCACACCTTATAAGTATACAGACATAAAGTCAAACCCACATGAGAGAAATGAAGCCTGAACACAATGTCCTGGCAATCAAAACGATTTGGCTGTAGAACTCTTACACACAAAAGAAATATCAATCAGCTGCTTGAGACTGAAGAATTATACAACTTTAGGGGGCAAAACTTCATCTCCAAACAAATAGGTGAAACATGCCAGTAGTTCTCTCCTGATGTCTGTATGTAGCACTGACAAAAAGAAAGCATAAATCTAGTAAAATATGATTGATTTGATTTAATGATAAGATTGCTTTCCCTGGAGAAGGAAAAATATTGCCACTGATCAAAAGGAATGTAAACGTCTCACCTCACAGAAAAGGAAACAAAAATAGGAATTAGGCAATTAGGATGTTATGAAAGACCTTCTGTTAGGAAGCTAAACTAGAATTAGTATTTTAAGGTCCTTTTGCTCAAACATGAAAACACATTCTTCACTTCTGTTCCTTTAGTGGAATTATGCCAAGGAGGAAATTTAGTCCAACGCTATCTCCATGGATGCATGGGCTTCATTACAGTAGGATTTCCCTGGCCATCCTCTCTCTTGACAGGCAATGGACATAAATTCCTGCTAGTCTTTAAAACTAGGTCACCTACTGAAGAATTTCTATGCATACACTGATTTACTTCTTGGGAGTATTTCTGGTTTCTTTTAAATTCTTCTCATCAGGAAGCAGTTCTGAGCTTGGGCTGCTGTTTTGAATGATATTGGTATTGCATGTTTGTCTATATAGGTAAAACGTATTGTGCCTGTATCGTATTTAGACTTAGAGGTGTTTTCTTTTTTAATTGCTACCATTCGTATCTGACACTCACTGTTCCACAAGCTTCTGATGCATAAACATTGTGCATTAGTGAATATTTTATAGGTAGGTGTTAGACTACGTACACACAGAGAAATGTTTGTATACAGCTTATGTTTGTTGCCTTTCTTGTCGCTCCTCAAACTGCCCATCCCACCCCACCCCATCAGATTTCAAATTCTAGGAAATGAATACACCAACAAGCTTGCTGTGCAGTAGCTTCGTGCCTGTTGCGTACATGACAAGCTCAACCCACAAAAGGAAGGAAATGAAAAATTACAAACCTAAATGCCACCTATCTTTCTACTCTTGTCCCAGGCTTACTCTACTTTTCATAGCACAGATAAAAGAGAAAACATATTACCAGTGGTTTTTCAAGGCCAGGTTGAATGGGGCTTGGAGCAACCTGATCAGGTGGAAGGTGTCCTTGCCCACGGCAGGGGGTTGGAACTGGATGACCTTTAAGGTCCCTTCCAACCCAAACCATTCTATGATTCTATAATACACACACCTGTACAAGGTGGGTCCCTCCAGCAGCTAGGCTCAGACACATGGTCTGCCCTATAGCTGCCCCCGGATCTCCCCAGTTGCTGGCACCTGCACATCTGAGCTCTCAGGGCCACAGTTCAACTCCAGTTGCTGGTACAGATCACCACACACAGCTGGTCAAGGTTCCCATGGTCCTCAGCAGCCCACTCCCTATGGTATCACCCTTAGAGGTACCTTGTCTCATATCCCCAAGCAGCAACTGTCTTCACTCCCAAAGGTTCTATGGCATTGACTCATCTGGTGGGTTTCATTCCTGGACACAGGGATTGTGCCTCCTCTGGGACAGCCCTTGGAAGGACCGAGGCAGACCATCCCTTCTGAGTCCTTAATTTGGTTGCCACCTGCCTTTGTGCCCTGGTTCTACTCTGGGTTGATGCAGAAGGGCCCTTGATGGGCTGATGGCTCCTGGGATGGGCCTGGAAGCAGCTGGGGCAGGATATTATTTGAGCTACCCCTCCATCTGTTGTCTTTTTGTGCTCCCTTTGGCTGTGCAGATGAGCTTCTAGCCCACATTACGCAGCAATCCTGCCATCTCAGCAACCCACAGCAATTCAGTGCAGTGCGCTATTATGCTAAACACACAGTTCTCAGAAAGGGTATTTTGTGCGGTAGAGTGAATTGAGTGGCCATGATGGAGGGAGTAGAGTGCTTATTGATTGAGAGCAACTGAGAGTACTCTGGTGCTTCTCTAACTCTTTTCAGCTCACAGCCTTTAGCTTTTCCACCAGCTTCAGCGACCATCAAATCAAGCCACTTGTCCCATTTCACGGCTCTTTGCTAATGCTGTTTGTATAGTACTCAACAAGTAAAAAATATTCTGAGATATCTGAAAAGTAATTGAAACATTAAAAAACCAGGAGAGGAAGGGCAGATAATGAGAACTTCTGAGCAGCCACACAGGGTCAAACTGAAGGTCTATGAAACTCCTCTGGACTGAAGTCTTGCTGCAGGGAAAACCAAGGCTCATTTTAATTCACCTTTGTGAATGATAGGATTTTGAGCTAAGGACATCCCTTTATGCAGCAGAAGCACTTAGTAATGTTTGAGGTACCCTGGCTATTAAAAATAAAAGATCCTCACAAATCCAGACACTTTATTTCAATGTTAAGAGAAGGCTGATCCTGCATAAAGTTAGTATTTCACTGCAGTTTACAGAGTGGACACATCATCTGTGATTTTAAGAACCATATCAGGTCAGCTGTATGAACAAAGATTAATTTGCTTTAAAACAGGAGCAAATTACTTTTTGATGTTATCAGACGGAAAACCCACTTCCCCCTATCAGAGACCTCAGGCTACATTTCTTTTCCAGGTTGGCTGTTTTAGGTGAATTGCTCCTGCAGACAGGCAACAAAGGTTATTTCTGTTTCACATGGTGGAGAACAATGCACAGACTTGTAAAACATGGATTTAGCTCTGAGCTTGCTGATAGATCCACACTACTCAGATATCAACAAAAGCTTACCTGCAATAATGCTATGTCAGCTACACACACAGTCCAGATAGATAGACAAAAAGTGTTTAGAAAGGTTCCAAATCAAGCAAATCTGGATACACAATTATACTTCTCTGTGCAAAACCATAAGCAGTCTGTGTTGCACCTCCTTGCTCTTTGATTATACGGTATCGGAAGGAAATTTGATTTGTCTGTTAACTTGATGTAGACATGGGAATTTGTTTGAGAGGAATTTTGTACACTGTCACATAAGAGCAGTGGAAAAGCACACATGGGGAAAAGAGGTGCTTCCATTAGAATCTGCAGCTCCCCCACCCTGCATCCCTAAATATTGCTCCTTTAAAAACTATTTTATCATAGAAAGAAAACAAAAGGAAGAGAATGATATTCAAATCCATCCGTGAAGGCAGAATTTAATCAAGGTCCCTAACAGACCTTGTGTAGATCCTCATTAGAGTTCTTTGTACACTTCCTCACAAGATCGGACTGTTACTGAACAAGAAGATAGGAACACTAAGAAAAGCAACAAACACATCTATGCTAAAAGCTGGCTGACTTATTTATGTTAAGGATCACAAAAGATCGTGAATTAACATTCTGCTGTACCTGCAGTGACTAGAAGTGTCAGGATAGAGCCAGCTGTTGGCCTGTTGTGCTCTAGTAGCATCTTCTTTGACGAGAATAGAAACTTTAATGCACTGATCACTGGTCTGAATGGAGGAGTGGGAATGGGATTTGAGGTGGCAGTGGAAACATGGTATGTATGGCATGTGTTCATGGCTCCTAGGCCTGCAGGTCACCAAGCTTCCAGCACAAACTATATCCAGACTGAGAAGGAAATGATAGGGACTAAACCAGGTTGGACAGTATGGGAGACTGATCACTTTAAGCTCTAAAGAGCATAAAAGGGCATGTTCAAACCCAGCACAATGAGGCAAATGTAGGAAGTACCCATAAGACATGGTGAAGATGTGTTGTTTGCCCACTTTCCTTGTCTTCTGTGACACTACAGCTAATATGGGATGGATCACCTGCACAGCAGCACCTTGGTGGCTGAGAGCTGGACAGGCCACCTAGACAACACACAGCACCAAGGTGCTCAGGTAGACTCATAATAAGATCTGAACCCTTGGATGGGAGTTTCCTTGTTACATGAGTCTCAAAATGGAAATCAGTGTTTCTCTGCAGGTGCTGATGTACTGCTGATCAGCATAGCTGAGACCCTGGATGGCTTTTGTGACCTGCATGGACCAGTGGTGGAGAGTCTTGTACTGGTATGCAGTGAAGGCTTTTGGTCAACATATAATTCTAAAGGATCATAGTATGCTTTTTACATATTGTCGTAGGAATGAGGCCTGAGACAGAGAGATAAGTGGTAAAGGGATTAAGGAGGCATGGTAGTTACAACACCCTGGTAGGGGTGATCAGCTATTCACTATTTGTGAATTGGTAATTGTAAAAGTTCTTATTGAGCATGACTGGATGTATGGTGTTCAACTGGTTATAATCAGGAATTAAGCCCAGCTGCACCCAGCCCCTCTGATCCCTGAGGAGTGACTGGAATGCAAGGGGGGTTATTTTCTGCCAAATTTCTTTTCTTAACACAACAATTGTATACGCTGAAAATCTGTAGCTGTGAATGTGTTGGTACCACTGGTTCCTGAGACAATGGTACTGGCAAGATACTGATGATACTAATGTCATGATCATTTCTATAATATACTGATATACATAAATGAGGAAAACAATTGACAATGATACTCTAATAATGTTCTTTAAGTGCCTGTCCTCTCCACTGTTTTACACAGCACCCTTATCAGTTGTGTCTGCATTTGTATGTAAACAACCACTCTAGTCAGAGAGTGGCTGAGTTCCTTTCTGCCTTTAAGCAAAGTCCAGATTTGTGAAGCTTATACTGAGAATCCACAGGCTTTGCTGGAACTGTCTGCAGTATTTCCAGCTATGCCTGTGCCATTCTTTACTTGTCACATTTCCAGCTGGATTCAAACTGATGTCCTGGCCTAATTCAACTGCTAGGGGAAAGGAAAAGGCACAGGCACCCTTGGTATCCAGTGGAGGACCATAATACACTAGAGGTAGAGTGGTTTTATAGCTTGGATGCTATCCAGCACAGCATACAGATCAAGGATTTGAATGTGGCCTACAAGGCAGTTGAGGACAGAGACCAGAACTGTGATAGCCTTCCAGGTCCCTGCCCATGCAATGCCAGCACAGACCTAATGGCCAAATATCAAAAACTCCTCCCATAAGCAAATGATTTGCAAGCATTTTACAGGCAGGGGTGGACATTGAGGGCTAATGTCTTAATTGAAATCCATCCTTCAGCCCCTGAAGACACCCCAGTTATCACAGGACCACAGACAGGAATTTATCACATTAGTTTTAGCAAGTGAACAGCATGTTTCCTGCTGTTACATGTGATGTATATGTGTTTGTTCTCACTCCTGGACTCCAACCAGGTTGGACAGATGTGAGTTTTGGAGTTCTGTTTTCCTTCAGTCTGAGTTGAAAATTCTCCCTACGCATTCATATTGGCAACCTGACTCCAAAACTGTCCTTGCTAGATTGCCTGTGTTGCAGTGATTTGTCTATTAGTTTCTTCTTTCCTCTTACAGTACTCCCCATTATCATTATGATGATGTTAAGCATCCTCCTGCTGAATGCTCAGTGACTCCAGCACAGTCATTGTCTTGGCAGGACATTCCTTCTGTCCTTTTCCCTGACCCACCTTGAGGATTGATCTTATGGCAGACCATGAAAAGATTCCCACTGGGATATGTTTGTGAGTAGATTCACCATAAAGTATACGCTGAATTTCAATCTCACAATGTAATACTCAAGGAAATCAGTGCTCAATCAATCAGAGCAGGTATTAGCACAGCTTTTGTTCAATACTGTTCTCATCAAGGCTTTAAGAGAAACTTCCATGTAATATTTACTGATGTGCCCCAGTCTACAGAACCTCCTCCAAACACAAAACACAATCCAAGACATATGGCTGTAATATGTAAGGCAGAAGTAAGCAACACATGGCACAATACTGTTTCTGAGGCAAAAGCACAATTAATCTCAAGAGGTCTAACGCTCATTGTAAAACAATATTCATAGCACAGCGAATGCTGAGCATCAAAAGGGGTGTGACCAGAAGGTCGAAGGAGGTGATCCTGCTCCCCTACTCTGCTCTCCTGAGACCTCACTTGGAGTATTGTGTGCAGTTCTGGTGTCCTCAACATAAAAAGGACATGGAAC
>JAOEHY010007494.1:0-11757 GCA_025447955.1 Psilopsiagon aurifrons | reverse complement strand
TTCTTTCCTGTAAGGGTGGTGAGGCACTGGAATGGGTTGCCCAGGGAAGTTGTGAATGCTCCATCCCTGGCAGTGTTTAAGGCCAGGCTGGATAGAGCCTTGGATGGCATGGTTTAGTGTGAGGTGTCCCTTCCCATGGCAGGGGTGTTGGAACTGGATGAGCTTAAGGTCCTTTCCATCCCTGAGTATTCTATGATTCTGTGATTCTATAAATAAATGGAGCTCAATTTGATCAAAGGCATAGCTGTAACACTGCAAACCCAAGTACTTTCTTTGACCTATTAGCTGGGCATTTGTTACTGTTCATTCTGAAAGACACACACCTACACTGAGTTAACTTCTGCCCTGCAACTACTATTTTTATGCTGAAAATATAATATGGGACTGTAGATGTTATGGTCTTAGATGCAAGTGACTTCTAGTGATCTCGATTTCAAATATCTATTTATTTTATATATATATATATATATATATATGCATGAATGCACACACACACATATATATAAACATTTCTTTTTACCTATAGGGTGCTGAGTCTTAAGGAGTCTATTTCCACACAGTTCTGAATGGAGAAAGGGTAGGTGTAAGGCAGGACAATAAAACATTACCACATGCAGTTTTTATGTTATAGCTGTAAAGTTTCTCCCTGTCTGCTTAGGAATCTTGTAGAGATTTCCAGAAGATTCTGATTAAATAATTTCTATTTGAAGGGCACTTTGTTATGCCTATGATTTTTAAAGGTTTCTCTTACCTTTTCTGTTATTATTTTCCTCCATTCAGCTCGAACAGAACTTGGATTTTCTATGCTTGACATTTATGTCTGCCCTGTTGAAACTGAAGCCAGTTTTCTCTTTGCTTTTTGCTGTGAAATTCCATTATTTCAGGGAACATAAAGGTAGTCCCATGCTTTATCTAGCTTCTATCACTTTGTCATTATGTGGGATTTCCAGTACATTCCCTTGTAACATCCTCCCTAAAGTCTCAGGTGTAATTGCCAATGAATACAAATGGAGACATTAAGACTTTTTGAATCCCCATGTCTGTCCTACAAAATCATATTCTTGTTTCTTCTACAAACATTAAAAAACAGATACCTGGAAAAAGGGGTAAAACAAATATTCTCTGGAACAGTCTTCTCCTTTCAAGCACTTCTGAGAACATGCAATTCACATCAAAACAAAGCAGACTTAGAAATTCTATCGTTAAAACATGGATGAATGTGGATGTTAGCAATTCATCTTAAGTTTTTTCAATGAAAACTAAAAGAAAGACACACCACTCTCCCTCCAAAATGCCCCAATACCACCAGAGTTTAACACAACTTGCCAGTTAACATATAGAAAGAGCCACTAGATAAATTGAAGGTCCAGCTCCACAGTTTTAAACAATAACTCATTACAGGTTACTTCTGAGAGTTTACCCAAGAAATAAGGTTTTGTGAAGCAAATTAATTTGTTTCTAAGAAAGCACCAAAATTAAGTGCAAATGTATTTAACCACAAATAAAATATTGATGATTTTTTCAAGTATGCCAAAAGTCTCAGTGTTTTATAGGAGTTCAATGATTTACAAAACATGGCAAATATGATTTATGGTTGGAAAATTTAGATACAACTCAAAGTTTAGAACAGGCATAATCTATAATTGAGGCTTAAAACCAGGAAAGATGTATTTTCAGAACATTGCATATGATTTTTTAAATGCAAAATAAGAAACACATCTGACAAGGGAGAAGGTCAATGAAAGAAAGGGAATAAAAAAACCCCACCCTATCTCTAACATAAGGTGACACTTATTAGGATTAGAGCTATTATACTGGTGAACCCAGACTTGATGTTCAGGAATAAGGATTTGTCAATATGAATAGAAAAAGAAAGGAAAGAAGCTTCAAAACACAGAGCCACCAGAGCATTGCCGTGTAATATGAATATATTAATGTTTGTCAATGGATTTCATCTAGCTGAAGCATACTAATTTCCATATCACTTACTGGAGATGATTACTTAACATTTTAGTTAATATTCAATGCTAATTAAACAGGCTGACAGGAAAGGCATTGATCAACATCTTTCCCTCTTCTCTCTCCTTTATTAAAGCACCTTTGGCCTCAGTACATTATAGGATTTGCTACTTAATACTAGCATCATTAAGTATATTAAGTATCCTCTCATCAAAGAGAGCTTGAATTTTCCAGTAGTTTTCTGTGGAGTTTCCTCCGTCTGCCCCTGAGTACCATATACTGCATTCAGTACAACATTAATGGGAAGAAGTACATCCACCAGGTTCACATCCACGATGCTAGAAAGATTGAGCCAGAAAAAAAGCTTTGCTTTAGTTGGTTTGTCCCCCTGCTTTGATTTTTTCTTCCTTACAAAGGTTTATATGAGCCATAAAATACTTCAGTGATTCTCCAGGCTTACACAAGTCTGGTTCCTTTGTGATTTCTGACAGCTGCAACATTGGTAGTACTGTTGGATTTAATTAACCTGACAAAATGTCTGCTGGCCCTCTCCCTCTGGAAGAGGAGATTTTGTTCACAGAAGAAGGCTCAATCATTAGGACAGCTCCAGGAGCTGTGAAGGCTGAAGTTAACTGACAGATGTCCTTGTCCATACCCATGAATAAAAAGGCACCTGATATGCCAGATTGAGAGAGTAGAACCTAGACAGTTTATGCTCATGCCCAAGGTGTTATATATGAGTAAAGATGGCAACTAATCACATGTCACCCTGCCTAGCCTGGATGACTCTACTGAGCACGGCTATGACATGCTTTCTAGCCTAATGACGATCACTGAAATACAGTATGGTAAGCTGGGATTTTTTGCTTCCAGAAAACTCTAATAGCCCATAATGCTTCCACAAAACTGGTGGGAGCCTCTCACAGAGACCCTCTGGGTGACGCCGCTCCATGCACTGGTTCTCAGGATATGTGCAGTTTTCTTTCTCAGTTTCTCACTGAAGCAATATGAGAAAGCTACCCAGATTTTCCCCAAATACACTACTAAGAAGGCACTTATGTGCAGACATGACTTTGCCACACAACCATGCCTGTAACTGTAGCATATAGATGAGGTCTTGCCAAGTGTCTTTCTGCTCCAGTCCCTGTAACGATTACTTTGATCTCTGAAAGCAATAAACACAGTAACAGGCATGTAACAGTAAATGGGATATGACAGCATCTTTCCTCTCTCAACAGGATTCCCTTGCTTATGATCTCTCTCAGACCCTTTTTGTTCACTCTTGTCTAACAACAATCTGCAGCTGGGAGGTTCAACGCGTTAACACCAGCACTTCTTGATTTCTGCTCTGTGCAGCCATGAATAAACGAAAATGTCCCGACTAACCCTATCTCTGCCCAAGGCTACAGCCAGTGCCTCTTAGCAGAGCACAGTATGATAAGATGGAACTACCAAGTCCTGTTCCTGAGAAGCATGTTCCAACGCGAGCTATCTCTGTGGCAGGCTCCCCTTTGCCTGCATAAGTCATGGTCTCTGATGGAAATGCAGGATGAAAGCATCAGTAATCTTGTAGTCCTTCACCTTCAGGCATGGTGTTTTCTGCTTGCTCTTCTGCCCTGCTCTTAATGTGCTGATCCTGTGCTTTCTGTACTGGTTTCATCCAACCTGGATGTGCCCAGGGGGAGGAGCTGGTTTTCTTTACAAAAATGATTTTGTTGTGCTCAAAGGGGAAAGCTCTTTTAGCCTTCACCCGTAAATCAAGCTCCATATTCCTGCTCCTGTTCCACCTCACATTCATCTCCAAATGAGGCCTCACCACCGCCTCTCATAAGACTTGACGATCTCCCCACTTTTACACGTCTGGATACATGCAGGTTTCTTTATGAGTTGAAAACCAAGGAAAAAGTGCCTTCGGTAGTATAGCAATTAAAATTCAAGATACTGAGATCATGGACAGCTGCAGACATGCAAAGAAGAAATCCCTCAGCCTTGCATGTTTCCTTTAGGAATCACATAGCATGGCCTTTGCCTCATAGGAACCAGAGCATTTGGATGGTGGGCTTATAGTCCCCTTCCTGTTATCACCAGCTCCTACCACACATTATGAAATCTGGTTTAAAATGACTCAGCTGTGCTGGGAGGGAAAGCAGCTCTAAGTGGTGGATTATTATCTGTTGGGGCAGTGCATAAGACCATGAGGACCATATGACTGCCAAAGAAGTCCCTCTAATACCAGGAGGGATTCGAAGGATTTAAAGTGCTACAAATCGATGATGCAGTTTCTTCTGTAAGTAAACAGTAGATCTTTGTCTTTGCTTATGGATTACATATGCATTTATAGATCCATAGGAAACACAACAGAAGCTGTTTGTGAATAGTAACACAAGAAAGAGCAAATATCATTTAAGAGAAAAGGGCTTTTTTAGTTGTTTCCATTACTGTTGGGTTTTTTTAAGTGATTCAATTACAAGCTTTTCAGAAAAAGAACTTAAAAATCTCACCTCCCAGAGTCATCCCCACTGCTCAGAGAAGAGCAAGACATTTACCAAGGATAAAATTAATATTGATTGCTTAATTTAACACAGTCACATCCCACAATCAAGGCTTTCTTTGCAAGTGCTCATTCATTTCTCATCACAGCCAATACATGGACTTTACAAGCAGGGCTGAATAAACATGGGCTTTAGAAGCTGACACCGTATAAAGCAGCTCTTAAAGTAATTTTCTTCTCAGAGCAGCAGCTGTGACTGGTCTTTTCTTGATGTATATGAATGGGCTCCAGCCAGCAGCCACAGGGCTCTTGGTGCTGGCCACAATGCTGTGGTCTTAACGTGCTGGTTGCATGCTGGGCATGTAATGTCAGCGCAGCAGGTCCTCTGTACCTTAGGCTTTTCCATTTCTAGCCTCAGTAGGCTCCTTGAAATAATTGTGTGCTTGGAATGGATTACAGAATCTCTATGCAGGGCCTGCCAGAACTATGTGTAAAAAACTGTAAGCACACCAATGTCAGCTCCCCAAGAAATAAAAAGTGTCAACTACTCCTTGTCCTGCCTCTGAAAGACGGGGACTATTACATGGTACAAAGGCTGAGTGAAACCACATTGCTTTGGTTTAGACCAGTGGTTTTAAGACTGGAATTGTTTTTTAATACTGGAATTGTTTTAACTTAATGACATTTGCATTTTCATCTTTCACTGACACTATTGTCTGCTCTTGACCTGAATTTGCAGCAAATACGTGTCACTCTGAAATCAGAATTTCCAACAATAATCTATTTGGTAAAATGACTGCTGTTTGTGTTTTATCCCCTAGTTGTAGACAGCCTCAGATCTTTCTGCCCCTGGTCAAAAGAGTGCTGGGAAGTGATTCCATAAGGACATTAAGACCTAAAAAGGCTCTCACAGCCCAAGGAGAAATACAACACAATCCTTAGGATCTCAGTGTTTTCTTAAGATGCTGAGCATTCCCTATCCAGCCTGGCTCTTTTCTGTGACATTAATGGGTTTGAATTTACCACCCTCCTGAGCCAGCTGGTATGGACTTGAGTCCAGACTGTTCAAAACTAGCACCTTGTAAGGCAGGCTCGATCTACACTGCCTGCATTGGGAACAGGTTAAAAATAAGGTGTTCATTTCTGGAGTCAGGCTCTAATTAGAAGCAATGTTCCTCCAGAGATTGGAATTGGGAAAGACTGGGAGCACTGAGTTACCTGTAAAAAAATGCCTTTGAATTCAGTTTTCAAAAACTGTCTGCATTGTGGTTTCCTCCTTTGATTTCAACTGAGATATTTTATTTTCTACTAGTGAAAAATATAGACTACCGAGCAACTTCATGTATACCTAAAAGAAACTCAAAGCTTATATCTGAATACCACCCCAAGATAGAGTTCACTGCTAACAAAAACCCAGTGAAGTGCTGAGATTTTGAGATGGTTAAAAAAAAATTAGAAAGAAAAAGCAAGGCACTGATGGAGCTCTTCACGCAGGACACTTTTAACCAGGAAAGTCCATAGCCAAGACACATCGTCCCTCCAAACATGACAGTGCAAAATACCACAGCCTGCTAATGAAAACAGAGATTGCACATATAATGGAAACTCATCAGCCTAAGTGGAAAAAGGATAGGTGACAGCATAAATGAATAAAATCAAGACACTCCACTGAGGTCCAACAATAATGCACATACGAGGGTGGATGGGGACTAAAGGAGGAGTACTTATCACATCCTACTTGTTTTCAATGCTGGAAGAAAAGGTAACAGAGAGTGGCATAAAGGGTGCTATGAGGGGAAGAGATGGGGAGGTGATGAGAATGACCTGACGGTATGCTTTGTTCTGGAAACCAGTATTCCATGAGGTGCTTTAGCTGAGCATAGTGCAACCTTGCTAATCTGTGTTTAAACCAGGCATCCCATGGTAACAGCAAGCATCCATAATAGAAAAACATCTTGCATAATAAGGGTGAAGACACAAAATTCTCTGGAGGCTCCGTGTCCCCTCATCCTCATATAATTGCCGTAAAGCACTCCTTGCCCGAAGAATCACTCTGAATAAGAAAACTATGAATATAGTGAGGATCTCTTCTGTTCTAGCAACTTATGCTGGGGTTTCCTAAGGTCAAAATGCACATTATCATTTTCTGTTTGCTGTTTATCTCTCATCCTAAAGAAATTCTTTTTATGTGTTACAGTTCTGGGACTTCACTAACCCATTCCCATTATCTTCTACATAAATTATTTTTCTACCTTACTGGAGGCTTTATATTCACTGTGAAATCTACCTTGGCAAGCAAAACCATCGTGCACTAAATTTTCTGGTAGAAAAAAAGCTGCATTTTGGGAAGAAGCCAGAGACAGTTACCATAAATCTGGGAGCAACACTCTGCTGCAAATCCAGGCTCCACGTGCTTCTCTGTGATCAGGACTTGTTTTCTGCCCGCAACTGTGGACCATTTTAGTAGTGGGCTACGCACAGGTTGCTGGGATGTTTCACTAATGCCCACTATGAAGAGAGAGAGATGAGCAGTTAGAAGCTCATCCCCGTTTTTAGGTTCTCAATAACTTTTCCAAAGGGTTGCAAATACTGTGATTCAAGTTAATGCTGATAGTACAAATTTACTCATAAATAACTGAGAAACAACTGAAGAAAAGGGTTAGATTGTGCTGTTCTCTTTTTGTCCTCAACAGAAACAAATAAAGAGAAGCCAGTGTCTGCAGAAACCTGCTTTATTACACTTGTCAGTGAAACTTCTTTGTAGTCTCAGGAGGTGCTATATTTTTTAAGTGCTTTAGTAGAGCACACAAAAGGAAGAAAAGTGATGACTTTACTGGAATGGGGAGGTTTTATTCCTGCTGATGTGTTTTCCCCCCACTTTTTTCAGTGTTGGGGCACTTTTATATTTTCACAAGTGAAACAGAACAGGAGTGGGAATGGAAACCTACTTTCCACACAACTTCAGCTTTTGCTTTTTGTATGGTAAAGCTTCCATTCCTTTTAAGAAATTAGCTGCAAAGGAAAGCTGACAGCCAGCATTCCTTGTCACTAGACAGCACCACTGCTAGACCATAGCAAATTCCATACTCAGCTTGCCTGTCAGCATTGAGGGGTTTACAGGAGCAAATTCTGTTTGTTTAGATGTTAAGCAGAAACAAGGACCCTGAGAGCATCCCAGATTAGCTCATTGTGAAGCTGCATCTGCAGCGAGCACAAAGGAGAAAATAAAGCCACATCTAATTGTGGGTGAACAATGACAATATGGCATGGCCAACAGCACAGATAATAATGTAAGCAGAGTATGATTCAAATCAGGAAATGCTAATCAGCTGCTGCAAGCAACTGAGGAAAAATAATGTGTGGCTATGTTGCAAAATTCCAAATCCAGGTCTGACCCCATCTTGCAACTTGTTTTGTTTGCTGGTGTCTGTAAACAGCCACATGATATGTGATTATTAGAGGAGGAGTTTAGGGAAGTCACAAACAAATCCCTGCAAGCAAATGAGTTTGATTTTTACTTACTCCAGCTTTCAACGTTGAAGAACTGATATGTCTTTCTTTCACGTGAGCAATAGCTTCAGGAAAGCCTGCAAAGTTCTCTGAGTTTTCAGAGATTTTTAACTAATCTGTTCTAACTCAACCAAGCCACTCTGTAACTGTGGACTAAGCAAACCCCCTGCCTTTTTGTAGCTTACTTGTGGGAGTAGCAAATACAGGACCTTTTGGTGTGGGATGAAGAAGAAAATTTCCGGGTTCCTTGTGACTCTTTCTTGGCTGTCAAAATCTTTGAAGCAGAATGAAGCATCTCTCACAGCCTTTCCAATCTGTCTGCATTGCTAAGCCTGCAGTGATGCCACAGTACCAGGCCAGTACAGGAGAGATGTCAAAACACTGGCCACAAAGGTGAAGGGAGGAAAGGTAAGTACAGATTTCATTCTTGCATGAGTGCCATACCGGCCATGCAAAGACCTGGAGAAAGACTCCAATCCTTATAATGACAAAGACCAAAATTCCTCAAGAATTCAATTGGAGAGAAAGATTCTTCCCTGCTTCCAAAAAACATACCCCAGGGAGTCTTTTGCTCGCAGGCCATGCTGCCACATTGGTGGTCAGGGAAGGACTCAAAATCCCTTTTTCACCCAACTTGTCCTAGAGAAGCAGCCTCCAATACACTGTTACCATTAGACACAGGCAAGGACTGAGCAAGAAGGAAACTGCATAGGATAGGAGAATGCAGTAGCTCTGGTCACAGTCATGGTTTTGGTGGGGCGCATTACTGTAGATTTTAAAGCTAATTCTGTTGAATTAATTCAATCAAAGTATTTGATTTGTTACTAAACTTCAAACCTGGAAGTTTTACATCTTGCTACAAGACAGCCTCCATACCTCACTAGTTAAAAGTAAACCTGAGAATTCCAGAAGTGATTCAGCAATTATGAAGAAAATCAATGCTCAGCTCTTCAAAATCCATGATTTCCAGCAAAACTGGATCCTCGGTTATATGGAAGAACAGGGAACATTAGAAAATCAGCAATTAACAAATGGCTTCGAGTAACTAAAAATAAAGCGCTCATTTCTTTCCAAACAAAAATCACTTTCCATCAAGTTTGTGTCAAACTGGAGCTCTGATGTGGCACCTGTCAATCCTTCCAGTCTGCGTGATGCATTAATGTCACATCAAATATCAAGAGAAGTGCCTCAGCTGTAAAAATGACATCTCATTAAAGTTGCTAAACTCTTAGAAGTACAAATAATAGCCACTATATAGAGATACTTGAAGTTATATTCCAATGAGTAAGAGTAATAAAGCAGATATGGGTGTTTTTAATGCATTTGTTTATAAGTTGGATTTCTTCAGCTTTTGATACAAAACCTGTTGGGTTCGTTTTTAGTAGCCCTTTTTCCTAACTGCCAACTTTGCAGACAGTAATGTGGGTAGTGCTAACATTGTACCTATTATTCATCAAAGATTCTGTAATAAGAATTTAGTTCATAGTTTTGCTGAAACTCTACAGGTCAGGAAAAAAAGCAAGCTTATGATTGCATAAACATTTAGGCTTTGCAAGGATAAAGGGCAACAGGAACTTCTATTGTGTGATACAAGAGAGGCAGTTGAGTGACTGAGACATTAACATGTTTGATAACGCTCTGCGCTGCACATTTGGATAACGGATTATTAAACACAAACAAATTTCACCTTTGCATAGTAGTAATTCACAATTTAAATTAGCTTTATTTGACCTTATTGGATGTACCGGAGGCACGTGGTGCTTTCCCCATTTACAGAAGGCAACTATTCCCATGTTTGGAATGGGAATGATGTTACATGGTCAAAAAATAATCATCACCAAGAACAAGCCTAAGTTTTCCAAGATAAATTACATACTGCATTGGACTCTGCTGAAAAGAGCTGATGTTGACCTGAAATGACGCTCAAGTCTGCATCAGCTTGGAGCTGTGCTACATTTTTCTCTAGGTGAAACTGCTGCTTGGCTTGATATTGCACTTGCTCAAAGTCTTGTCACAGCTCCCCGCCTCCCTGTCTACCTTCTGAATTATTGCTGCTGTTAAGCACTTCTGCTTAATAGGTTCAAGCTAGAAATACAGACTGCATCCTATCAAGTCCGCTGTTGAAATAAACACTGAAATGTCAAGGGAAGAGTTCGGGAAGAGAAGCAAGGAATGAAGTGAGGGGACTGAGATTAATCAGAAATGATTTACGTGGGCTGCCAGTGCTCGGCCTGGATATTTCCTGAAAACATGAATAAAGACTTACTTTGGGAACAAAACTCATTGAGAGCAGTTATAAACCATCCTCCTGGGCAATATGCCAGGTCACAGACCACACCTGAAACAGCTAAAACTGCTGTGATTAAAGAATACAGGCCTGAAATGCTTTCTTTGCAACAGCACTTTAGTGTTTTTACAAGGTCTACAAGGTTTACAAGAGAAATAAAAGAAACATTTTAATGCATTTTATGAAAGTTAGTGTCCAGCTGCCAAAAAGAACATTGTGTTTCCCTTAGGTTTATAGTGGGAACAAGTATAGCTTCGTCTTTTCAGGCCTGGATTAGTTCCACAGCTACAAAATAAACTGGTTCTGTAATTTGCAATGTATGATATGCAAGATATGCAAGGACATCAACTGAGGTGACCTCAAGGACCTCTTTTGGTTTTCATTTCCCTGGTACGCCAAAGGTGAAGTATAAAACACATTGTCTGGGATGGCAGCAGGTGGAAATAAAAAGGACAAACTAAATAAAGGGAGGATTTGTATTGTTTAAAGTTGCTCAGAGAAGATGAATCAAAAAATGCCCAGCTAGTTTAGATAGAAGATGACAGAAAGATAAATTGGATGACTCCTTAGGACTCTTTCCATCTATTTTTAAATGATGTGTCAGACAGCACACTATCCACGCTTCAAGATTGCAACAGAAGTCTCTGCTTCCCTCTGTGCGCTCCTCTTTGCACAACCACCACGCTCATGGGTACCAAATTTTTGTGTACTCTCATTAGAGGGGTACACCTTAAAGATGCTGGTGGCATTTTCTCTCCATGTATGTCATGACAAGTGAATATTTTCGTAAGCAGTGCTAGTTAATACATGTCAAAAAAGAAACTTTCCCAAACATTCTCAAGAAATAGGCAATGGAGGTAACAAGGATAATTGCCTGCTGATCTGTTCCACAATAACAAGAATAAGGAGAGGGGTGCAAATAACAGAAAATCTGGCTCACCATGGTACCATGTCTAGTTTGATGCCAGCAGTGTTTCATGTAGCAACTATCACTTTGTCACTTAACTGCCTTGTAAGCCAGCAGCTTCTGTCACTGATGCTGTCCACGTGTATTTTTAGAAAGTGACTACTTGCAAACAACTTTAATTAGAAATGTTAAAAAATTACTTATTATGTGAATAGCAGCGTGTTGTGGTTTAAGCCTCTCACGCAGTTCACTCACCCACTCCCCCCTCTTTCTTCCCCCAGCTCCCGGAGGGATGGGGAGAATGGAAAGGATGCAACTCCCACAGGTTGAGATAAGAACAGTTCAGTAACTAAGCTATAACAGAATCCACTGCTGCTATCACCAATAATAATAATGACAAGAGAAATACAAAGGAAGAGAATACAGCCGCTCACCACCAGATACCAAGCCCAACTCAGCAGTGATCCAACTCTTCCGGGTCCCTGCCCTTAGTTTTTCACATCGTGGGCATGACGTGCTGTGGTACGGAATACCTCTTTGGTCAGTTTGGGTCAGGTGTCCTATCTCTGCTTCCTCCCGGCTTCCCCTCCTCCCTGGCAGAGC
>JAOEHY010007490.1:8057-20920 GCA_025447955.1 Psilopsiagon aurifrons | reverse complement strand
TGAGGCTCTGCTTTAGTCAGCTAGCTCTCCCAGCCAAAGCTTTAAATGCTTTGTGGAGAAAGAAGAAGAAACATGTTCTGAGTCTCTCCAGAAGGAAATGAGAGACCTGGTTACCTGCTATGTGGAAAAGGACAAGGTACTCAATGAGTTTTTTGTCTCGGTCTTCCCCCACAAGAGCTGCAGCCACGCTGTCCAAGCTGCAGAACGCAAAGGCAGGGACTGGGAGAATGAATAATTTCCTGCTGCAGGAGAAGATCTGTTTGTAGAAATCTTAGATGGTCTTGAGCCTGATCTTCTCCAGCAGGAGATTGTTCATTCTCCCAGTCCCTGCCTTGTGGCTCTTGCCTGCTGGTCAGTTGTCTCTGAGTGGGGAAGTACGTAGTGTTTGAGGCTAGATAACTTTGAGGTATTCTAGAACAAACCTGCAACATCTCCAAATGCTTGGGACAGAAAGGGAAGGAAAGAGGTTAAATGACAACTGTGCTGCATTGTTTGGAATTGTAGTAGATGAACCTGGGTTGGAATTGGCTTATTTTGAATAAACATAGTTATTTCCTGAAACAGGATTATAGTCTGCAGTATAGCAGAGAACATCTTGGTTGTGTTCCCAGGCAGCCTTTGTCAGTCTGTAACAAAATGTCATCATCAGTTATAAATTCATGATCTTTTAGTGCTAGTCCCATGTCTGTTAAGTGTGCAGTATTCATCCACAGATTGCGCTGATCATGGACAGTTGCAATCTTAATCAACCAGTCTTACAGTCTAGTTGCATAGTATATGCAACACTATTAAACACTGTGTTGGAAGTGAGAAGATGCTTTGGGGGGTCCCAAAATCTACTAGGTCGGAAAAAACCTTTAAGATCTTTGAGTCCAACCTCTACCCCAGGACTGCCAAGTCCACCACTAAACCATGTCAGTACAGGCCTCACCTACATTGCCCATCAAGACAACCTGCAGAGCTGACCTCACTCACCCGCTTACAGTTTCTTTGTCCTGTGGGGAGCACATTGTGTTCATCCGAGCTCTGTTTTCCACACCTGTGTTTGCTGCAGAACCGCAGCCCTAAGGAAATGTCAGACAGCTGCTTCACTGCTTTCCTTTTGACTGCCACCTCCACCCATGCTTGTGCCCCAAATTAGGTGAGGAATAATATCTCCCATTATTATTAGCCCTGCAGTCATATTCTTACCAACACAGAATGACATAGGGCTAACGATTCTTCACTAAGTATAGGTTGGGGAAGTGTCTCCTTTTCCCAGGTGCTGCCTGCCTGGACCCGTGAGCTTTGTTATCCCAGACTTCTTGCTTGCTCATCCATCTGGAGCTGGAGGCAAGGTTGGAGGCTGTGTGAAAGGAAGCATTGATTAGTCACTGGTTGGCCACAAACACAGGTCTGCCCTGGCAGCCAGAGTGGTGCCTGGCAAGCTGAGCACTTTGCATGTGTGTTCTGATCATGCCAAAATGGCAGGTTTGGCCATCCTCATGTGATCCCTCATTAAAAGGAATTTATGTAAAACACTTGCAGTGATGAAGAGGAACCCTCCCATTACAGAATTTTTTAAATGAGATTAAAACCTGTAGTGTTACAGGCAGCAGTGTATAAAATCGTAGTAGATAAGTGCAGAACCACTATGTGAAGCTAGTCAGTTTGTTAACAGTCCATTACTAAATCAAATGCCAAAATTAAGCAGCATGAAGTGGGGGTGGGTGGGAAGAAGAAATGCAAATTGGCATATACGAACTAGAAAGATTTAGTATTTTTAAATATATTGGTAACAAGAAAGGAATCTTTATTGTGTAGAAACATGTTTTTTGTGTCCCTTTAAACAGAACACAGAAGTTCAAAGGCCTGAGTTTGGAACATTTGGAAAAAAGCAATTATAATTTTTTCATTTATTTGTTTATCTTTAGTAAGATTTAAATGCAAAGTAAAATAAGCTGCAAATATGATAAATGAGCAGTCTGTGTGTCCCTACTGTGGTACGCTGTGTTCGCTCTTCCTTTTTGGCACTACTTGTGCCTAATCTGATTAAAACAAAAATTAAAAAAAAAAAATAAAAAGTCTGTCCAGCTGTCAAAGTTGTCAGTTAAAACTCATGTAAAGGAGAGGATTTAATGAGTGGTCCAGTCTTTGTGTTTGAAGACTGTTGTCTTGTGTTTACTAAGAACAAGAACAATTTGCTGTGAATAAGTGCTGCAGTATTATCTAAATAATGTAACATCCATACATTTGATTTTATTGCAGATTTGAGCCTTTTCATCCTATGCTTTTATTTTGGGAGCCTATGAATGATGTCTGCTGAGCAGACAGCAAATGTTAAGGAGTTAATGAAGCTGAAACAGATATATTATTTGCCTTATTCCAGCAATATTTTCTAGTCCTATTCTTCAGGTTAATGCCCAGCATTAGGAACATGTCAAGCCCTTTTCTGCTCCCTTTCTTGCCACGCTTGAATCTCCTCGAGGTTCATGCTGTGCATATTCTGAAGGTCTGTGAAGTTTAAGCGTAGAGGAGAATGAGGGTATCGCTGGCCAGTCTTCCCAGGAAATACAATGTGGTGTTCAGGGAAAGTTGTCAAAGGTCAAGTTACTGAAGCAGTGTGTGGAGCGGGCAGATGGGAGGAATGGGGCTGAAGGGGCCTTTCTTTATTGTAGCTGTATAAGAGAGCAGTTCTATTCATTTTGACACAGATGTGAGGAGGTGCTGATGGCAGGTTTGTGGGCCAACATGAGGTTGATGGGTGATGTTCAGGCTTGACCACTTTGTGTTAGCTACAGTGATTAAGGGAGTGTTTAAAAACTGCAGATCTGTGTAGAGAAAAACACTATGCTGGCATGAATAGAAAGCTGAAAGCTAACCAAGTTTTTTGCTGGTGAGAAAAAGCTCTAATACTGCAAAGGACAGGTTTTATGCTTTAACTCAGTGGTACAAGTGTTTTTACAAACAACTGCTCAACTTTTGTTAACAGATGATCTGACTCTAATGAACTTTTGAAATACTAGTCTTTTAAATGTATCACTTCATTGGGAATTGATGCAAGGCTAATGCCTATAGTCATTCATACTTGACTGTAATTTGGTTGCGTAAATAGTCAAGACCTGACTTGCAAGGCTCTTAGCAACCTGCTGTGGCTGACCCTCCTTTGAGCAGGGAAGATGGACTAGACTGTTTTCCAAACCTGTCTATTCTGTGATGCTGTGTAAAGATTAATAACACATCATGTAGGAAGCTTGCAGTCATGTTGAAAGGTACAAAGTGCTCTTGATAAATTAAAGGTATCTTATTCTAGGCTCTTGGCTGTCTGAAAACCTTGAGGCTTAGCCGCAGGGAAAGCCATGGTGTCCTTGCCCATATGCTAGTAGTATAGCTGCCTGGACTTGTGAGGTTACTCTGACATGTGAAAAAACTACTTAATGAGCTATTTTTGCTGTTTCTAGACCTAAACTATCTACAAGTAGCTGTAGCCTTAAGCTTACAAAAATACTCTTAACTTTGTGTTGGCAAAAGTCAGTGTGGTCAAATGTCTTAACTAGAGCCGCATGATGTCTTTGTCTCTCAGCCTTGCAGCTTGTGTTCACAGGTACTCTTGTTTTGTTGTATTTTTTTTTTCTTTTGTGTAGACTTCTTACTTTACCTTGAAGTATTTTGAGGTAAGATCCTCTATCAATGTTCTTCTGGTGTAGTGCCTAATATCAGTGCTACTTTATACTATTTGGATTTTGAGAGGTCGCATAGTACAACTAGCAAAACATAATCTGAAACTCAGTTTACTGCTCTGCAGCTGTCTGAGGTGTCTCATTCCCCAGGTATGCTGCATGTGAGTATCTCAGATGAAATATACAGTTAACTGTCCAGAGCATTTGCACTGACTTGATGATGATGATAGAAGCAAAGGTGTTTTAATAACTTCGCAAGTAATGTGGTTACCAATGCATATGTATGTGTCTGACATACCTGTACCACTCTGTTGATGGCTGCATACTTATTTTCTTTCATCTTTGCTTCTTTGCTGTGTGTGTTGGAAACCCATTAGGAATTTTGTAAACTTGGGTAACCAGTCTGCTTATCCAGAGACTGAAACAGTGCTCTTTGAAGTCAGAAGAAAGAATTCAGTCTGCTTGACTGAGCTTTGAATCAAGAACCAAAACTAAAATGCTGATTCTATGGAAGCATATGGTGAAGCTCCAGTGAGGCATGGATTTCCCTTGAATTTAGCATTGAAATACATGTGGCTATTGAGTGTGCTCAGATTAGCAGGTTATTTAACAGTGACTTTTTTTTTAGAGTCTAGAGTGTGTTGAGGTTTTGTTGTATTTCCTTCCCCTGCCCCTTATTTTGGCTTGGGGGGGTGTGTTTGCTTATGATATGACATGATCCTTTTCAATAGGGGCAGTGTCAATCCCTCAGTGGCCTTGCCCTTTTGCTGTGTATTTCAGGTGTAGAATTTATAAATGTACAGGGAAGTCTTAAGTGAAATGCAACACTTGAGATGTAAGTGAATTCAGCTGCCTTTCAGGAAATGTGAGCTTGTGGAGTGTTAATCACTGCCCTGCTTGTGAGTGGTTTTATTGCACACTGCAGTTGCAGAAGGATTGCTGCATTTTTAAAATAGTGGAGGCTGTACCATGCACAAGAATCATTAAGGAAAGTTATATGGTAGGTCAATGAGGAGAAGCTAGTGCACTGTCAGATTTGTATCTCCAGTTGCTTTGCCTTTGTTGCTTCTTGTCAATATGCACAAAATGGAGAAAGACATTGTGTAGTAATGCAGCCAGATTTGAAATGAAAATCTGTATACAGTCATTTTAATGGGAGATGACAGGATTTGTTTGAAGACAGTGACTTGTGAATACAGGTATAGAAACGGTAAATGTGCACTTGATTTGGAGGTTGATTCTTAAAGGCCTTTGTAAGATAATTAAATCGTAGCATGGTTTGGCTTGGAAAGGACCTGCAAAGGTCATCATGTCCAGCTTCCTGCAATGAACAGGTCTGTAATAAGGCCTGCCCAGAGCCTTCTCTTCTCCAGGCTGAACAATCCCAGCTGTCTCAGCATGTCTTTTTAGGAGAGGTGCTTCAGCCTCTGATCATCTTCATGACCTCCTCTGGAACCGCTCAACAGGTTCATGTCCTTTTGCTGGAGGGCCCAGGGTTGGATGCAGAACTGCAGGTGGGGCCTCATGAGAGCAGAACCACCTCCCCTGACCTGCTGATCACGCTGCTGTTGATGCAGCCCAGGGTACAATTGGCCTTAAGGACTTCAAGTGCATATTGCCAATTCATGTCCATCTTTTCATCCACCAACACCCCCAAGTCAGTCTCCGTAGGGCTGCTCTCAGTCCCTTCATCTCCCAGGCTGTATTGATACCGAGGATTGCTCTGACTGAGAAGGTTCACATGTGCCCACTTCATGAGCTTGTGCAGGTCCCTCTAGATGGCATCCCATCCTTCAGACCCACTGCACCACTCAGCTTGGTGTCACCTGCAAATTTGCTAAGGGTGCACTCAATCTCACTCTCTGTTTCATTGGTGAAGATGTTACAGTACTGGTCCCTGTACACACCTTTGGGGGACACTACTTCCACTGATCTCCAACTGGACATTGAGCTGTTGACTACAAGTCTGTAAGTGTGACCTTCCAGCCAATTCCTTATTCACCAAATAGTCCACCAAATCCATCTCTCTCCAATTTAGAGACATAATGTTGTGAGGAACTATGTGTTGACCATGTTATTTCTGTGTATTTACTGGGGAGAAATCTGGACGCTTTAATTCTTCTGGCTGTGGCTAAGGGAACTTGAACATTGTTTCATGTGCTTGAGCTTCCTGTAGTTGCTTGAGAAGGACTGCAAGTTCCACCTACCTTGGAGTGTCTTGACTGCATTTGCTGGTATGGTAATAGCATACTTAAAGGTGGGATTTTGTGGATGCCTTTTTGCCCACCCGCTTATGTTCCTGTCTTCTCAGTACAGATATCTGTTACTGTATTTGTCTCTCAGCTGTCTCCCATCATGTCTGTCAAGGTGTAATAAGTACAACAAACAGTGGGTGTGCATCCTTGACAGTTAATGTAGGATAGGTGTTGCAAACAGTGTGTGAGGTGCTGTATGGCAAGAAGCTGCCCTAGGCTTTATGTTGGGCAGCGGGTTTTTTTCCCCGGTGTGAATACCACTTAATGCGTATGCTGTTTGCTTGTAAACTTGAAGTTGCACAGGGTGTTTGGGTTTTGTTATTTGTAGTGTAGGTTCCTTGTTTGCAAGCCAGGTCTCGCTTCAGCTGGATTGCCCTGCTGGTTATTTAGCATGCTGTGCTCTCACGAGGAAGGTTGTGTTATCCGTGTGTTTGTGCGGACCATCAGCTGAGATTAATGTCACAGCAAAAAATTCCTGAAAATTTCCTGTTGTGGTGCACTTCAGTTATCTCCGTTTACTCTGATGATGGTAAGATGCATGAGGTCAGATGAAGGCTAGATTTTTTTATGTTTATGGGAAATGTTGCTTTCCTTAGAGGATCATTTGAGGGAGAAGGTTATTTTTTATTATATATTGCTTGCTAAACTCTGATACAGTGAATGGGACATGGGAATGTGAGCAGTGTGTGGAGAAATGGCTACAGGTAAGTTTCTTCAGGCCTCTCTATGAGTTTCTGTTATATTGACTAGGACTTCAGGATAGCGTGCGGTGCATTTTTTCTCATTTTAAATGTGGACGCTTGCTCAGTCGTTGCACATTAGGCGGTAAACACCAACCTTTATTATTTTTTTTCTTTTAACTTAGGCTAGATGGAGTAACGTGGGACTATCCTCTGGCCATAGAAGCTTGTTTCCAGGCTCTTTTTTGCTAAATAATTGCACAGTTTTGCCCAAATAAACATGAAGGGCTGAATTTTCAGTCTGTAAAGTACATAGTATCTACTTTGTGTAGCTATGCAGTGTTGTCTAAGGAAGGCACCAAGTCCAATCTGAGATTTTCTGATATGAAATGGAAGAACATTAAGTGTTCTTCAGGGACCAGGAAGGAGAGTTTAATAAGTTAACATGTAGTCAAAAGGTACTTGGCATTTTTTAGTGTTTTCCTTCTGGTAGCATAAGAATGTAGTTGTTCTGCCATGGTGTGTTTTTCCCAATCCCTACAAGGCAGTTTCCATGCCTGGAATTTAGATTTTTAATTTTTTAACTTTTTTCCCCCCTTCCCTAATGTATCGTGATAAATTTAGATTGAGGTCAAGTCACTGTAATTTATTCTCGGAATACTAAGTTGCCTGTTTCTGCAGTGATGTCTTGGGTTGTGTCTGTCTATAAGCTAACAGAAAAAAGTCTGCCATCTAGAAATTGTATATTAAATATTCCTTCCCGCTCTTCTGCAATAGCAATTCTTGCATGCTTTCCCTTCTCCTGTCTCTTGTTCAACACTCACATGTTTCATGACTGTATTCAAGGCAGAATTTTCATTTTCTCAGATTTACGTTTCTGGTTTTATCATGAATAGTTTTTCTGTTTTCTTCATTGGTCTGTAATTACCTATACAGTGCTTAGTAGCTTCAGCTTTGTAAATGTAGGATTGTTTTGACTTTGTACATACAGCAAACACAATTACAAAATTATGTCATTTGACTTGAGAAAAGCAAATTAACTATTTTTAAGTAGCTTGTACATGAACTGAAGGTGGCTGTAAACAAACAGTACAGTCTCATTTAGAGAGAGGGGAATGGATACTGTAAATCTTGCCACTGGAATCAACTTAATCTGCTAGTTAAACAGCATGAGAACTCCCAAGCTAATGTGGTAAAGGAAGGGAAGTGTTGGAAGACTGAAGGAAGGGGTCAAACCTTCATATTTCATACAGGCTTTTTCTACCTCTAGCAGGGTCTTGTTATCCCACTTCCATGCCTTTAAAATAAGGGAGAGGTATGTAAGAATATTTATATGGGGTAATTGTGGTGGACTGAAGAATAATTCTGCAGTGTTTGAATACTGTGGGAATAACATGGGTGCTGTGTAAATTCTCTTAAGTAGAAACCAGCAGCTTTTACCATACCCAGAGAATCTTTGTTCTCGGCTCTACATAGCTGAAAGACTCCTCAAACCATTCTCACCTTGGTATGTCTGCTGGCTGTTGCTGTAAACTTGTCTCTTGAGTTTCTTGCTGTTTAAAATCTGTGAGTAGTTAGCTGAGGTGCTGCTGTTGCATGCTGCTGGAGATCTGACTGTCCTTGCTGGGCCCTTGAGTTTGTCCCAGGTGTGTGTAATAGGACTTGGATAAGGTTTGCATGGATGCTTCCATCAGTAAGATTCAGAGGGATTATTTTTAAATATGGAAGCCACAAATGTCCCCAGTGATAGCCTGCTTTAATGGTCTTTTCTGAACAGTAGAGACCTGTGTTCCTCATGGCAAATTGCTCAGGACCCTGCAGGACCAGATCTTTTCCTTTTTAATAGCTCAGTCCTTTTCAGTAGGATTGCTCCTAGTTTTCGTCAGTGCATGATCATAGTCTGACCTCTTTCTCCTTTGTTTCCAGTGTGTGTGTGGGATTTTGGATGAATTGTCATTTTTCACACACAGCTGAAATGCATCGTCTTTTCAAATATATTTGAGTAATCCATAGTGATTAAGCAAAACAAGTAGGAAAGAATGTGATTTTGTTATATGCCATGATTGTAATGACCCCCTCTTTGAAATAAATCAGTTGTTTGTCAGAAGACTCATGTCCGCATAAGCACAGGGCATTGCTGCAGACAGGAAGTGGCCTAGTCTGTTGACCTTGTCTCCCAGGGAAAATCAAAGCTCTCATTAAATTAAGGAAAAAAACCTCCAAACAACCCAACTTGCCTTAGTGCAAGACAAAGGGAATAATATGTGTAACATTTTTTAGTTTATGAATCTGCAATCTGATATTTAAACTGCTTTTAAAAGCTCTTTTAATGCAGCTAAAAAGAGTGAGGTCAGATGTATTTTCTTAGGGCTGTATTACACTCCATAAGGGTGGACAGGAAATGGTTTAAAGGAATGCCAAGAAACCTCTATTCCCTAACCAATTCCCTTCTTTCAACCAGCTTTATTTTACATTGCATGCTTCATCTGTTGTGAGCATTTCTGGGTTGAGAATAGGGGAAGGTTTCAGTGCTTTAAGTTACATCATTCAAGTTCCTTTGCCTGCAATTTAAAGAAGAAAATGACTGGTTTTTAAATACAACTATATACAGACCATCTGTGGGGAAACAGATTTTGTTAAGTGCATTTCTGATCTGTTAGAAGTGGTGGGAGTACTACCTTATTAACATTAGAAATGGTGATAGTTTAATGTCACAGGAATATTCATTGTGGTTTCCAATTGTTACCACTGTTTTCAGGAATATACGATTTAAATTTATGCAGTACAATCTCCATTTATTCACTTCATTCCATGGATTCTAATTTTTCTGTTTCTTGGTTTTTCCTCAAAGCAGCCTCTTTTTTTCTTTTCAAGTGTCCCACTGCAAATGGAAGTAAGTATAGAAAATTTAAAAAAAAAAAAAATAACTTCAATATTGCCAAATCCATGCTCTTACAAACTTACAAAAAAAAAAAAAAAAAAAAAAAAAGAAAAAACCCCACCAAACCAGGATTTCTTTGAAGTATTTCTGTACAGTACACCCACTGAAATGTGTTTCTGTCTCCTTGTTTTGTTTGCCACCCTGAATATCCAGTTAAGAGATATAAAGGAGCATCTCCTTGTAGGAAAGATTAATTGGAAGAAGATACCCCAAGGAGTCATGCAGGGAATAGCTTGCTTTCTGGGGGTGCAGTGACCAGTACGCAGCATGATCTTGGACCTCCTGGTGTTCGTAAGTGAGGCAAGTCCCTGTCTCTTTGGGGAAGGTTACCTGATAGAGGAAGTCACCTCTTTCTGGAGGTCTTTACAGATGTAACACCTGGCTTCTAGTCTAAAAGTCCATAAATCTTTTCATGCCTTTTCAATGTGGCTGTTACTAGTGATGTGATGATTGTACCTATTGGCTGGTTAGCAGGGCAAATCTTGCAAGTATTTGCCATGTTTGCCAGAGTGCTGCCAGAATGAACATGTAAAAGTAAACCAGAAGTGTACTAGATTTCTTCATAGTGTGTGTGATTGTCTTGTCTCTTCATGAGTCATTTCGAACACATACACGTAAGTGTAAGTTCCAAAACTAACCTACTGCTTATCTTTAAATATTCTTAAATAGTCACATTAGGCATCATTCTGTGCTCTTTCAAACTTGGATGTCAACCCAAGATGTCTAAAGTATGACAAAACTAGACAAGCTGATCAGTAGTGTTGGTACACATTCAGGAGTTTAAACTTGCTGGTTTTTGGCTCGTGTCATATTCAGAAGGCACAGTTGTCTTCTGTAGCTTTTGAGCATAATGATTTGACTTTCCAGGGTCGAGCAGTTCTGCTGACTGCCTAGTTTAGGTGATCTCTTACAAATGCGTTTTCAGAAGTCAGAAATGTTTGCACAACAGTGCAATTATTAAAGAGTGCTAGGAGTTCTGGTTATGAAATCCAACACCTATAACAATAATTAACACTGAATGGTTGGGTGGAAGGCATGTAGTACGCTAAGAATCTACAATTAGGACTGAGTGCTTGCTACATGACATCAAAACCTTAGTTATTAAATACTGCAGTTCATTAGCCATGTGGGCAGGACCTTTTAATGAAATTAGAGGGTCTTCTCCAGTTTTTCTGAACTTGTAATTGTAGAATTAATTGTTATTTTTTATGCAGTCAATCCTTATCAAACATGTGATTTGTTGTAGCTTTGAATTGTAAGGGGAAACTCAGAATTATTGAACTGGTGTTACATCCCTCTCTCCCCCTGCGTTTCTGTTTGTTCCTGGGCTGTTTTGTTAGGGGAAGATGTTAAGAGAGGAGGCAGCCTACCATTTTAATTTTTGCTTCAGGACTACTCAGGCAAAGTTGGCTTGAGATCCTAGCTGAATCTTTAACACTGCTTGCCTCCTGCAGAGGTGGGGAGGACACTTCAGTCTCTTTTTGTGGGAAAAGGGTTGGGACATTTGAGATTATCTACCACTGCTGAGCCCTGGAGAAAAGTTCTTGGTTGGAAGCAAAACAAACAAAAAACAAAACAAAGGAAAAGAAAATATGTGTATTGACATGAAGCTGGAGTTATATTTGAAATAGAAAAATAAGAGCTTGCACTGACATGAATCATCATCCATGTTCTGTTCCTTGTTTTCTCTTTAGCTGATAGTGGGTGGAGTTCTGAAGTATTTCAAGCTAAACTAACTTCAGAAGACACTAACTTGGGAGAGAGTTGCCCTTAGCCTGGGCTTCCATTGTCCCACTGCAGCTTTGAGGATGTTTTTGGCATTTCTTCATGTGGCTTTTTCACACTGCCCTTGAGACATTGTGCTTACCAATAGATCTTAGTTGTTGTTACTGCTGTAATGAAAAGCATCATTGCAAAGCTGTGTCTCCCTCCCTCTTTCCATATCCCTTTGCCATTCCCAGCAAGCTTATGGTGTATCTGTACTGCAGAAAGCTAGTATGGGGCCAGGATCTTGTAATGCTTAGTGCTGTTATTTTTATTCCCTCTTCTTTCCCTTTCAGTTTGAGAGGTTCTTCTCTTATAAAGTTTCATTTTAAAATGAAAGCCACATTTCTCTTTCATATCATACCTAAAAGAGATGTAGTGCTTGTTTGTGGAGCAGTGGGTAAACATAATTTGTGCTATGCATGCTTGCTGAACATTAATAAATTCCAATCACTGGAGTTGATGAAAGGCACATTATCTGTTTCTGGCAAGAATTATGTTGCATCTAATTAGGCTCAACTTAAAACATAGCATTTCATAAGCAAAGTTAATTACAATATTCTTAGCCTTTGTTACAATAAAGCCTAATGGTGGGGAAAATAAGCAGTTGATGTTGATTTGTATTCTCTTACTTAATGCTTAACCATGTCAGTCTTTCAGTATGTAAGCTTGCCAGACCTGCTATGTACCACAGTTGCTGAGAACATAATTTCAGCTGATGAGAATGACAGGAGAGAAGCTTATCTCCAGCATTGGAAAGCAGTGTAGTGTTCATGCAGTTCTGCATCTTCAGTGACTCAATAGAGAGTTTTTAAGGGAGTTAACCAACTGACTTTTTGTTTGTAAGATGATGGGGTAAAGCTGCTGTGGTTGGTGCTAAAAGTCCCAAGCATTCTCTTTGCAATCTTCCTTAACTTCCTATTTCATCCCCCAATTTCAGTCTCCTTTCCTAATAAAAAGTCTGCCTGATTTGTCTTGTAAATATCACTACATGCTCTGTGAAAGTTGTAAGAAACTAGTGACCCTTTTAAGAAACATTGTATGAATATTTTGCAATGTTTCTTGAGATTGGGAAGAGTCCTTCTTAGATTTCTTAGGTTTCTCCAGGTCCTTTGAGCAGCAGAACTAGTGAGGCTTCCTTTCAGGGCTTTTTTTGTGGTCCTTCTCCACCTTATCTCAGATCTTCCCACTCTGGTCTCCACTGTCTGCCATTTCTGCCTGTTCTCTGATGTATGTGTAGAGGCAACTCTTTCCCATGTCCCATGTGCCTGCTGGGCATCGGGCAGTGTCTGCTGGGGCTGTTCCAAATTGCTAAAGCAAGTAAGTGCAGTTAGCTGTTTGGCATTTGACAGATCAAACAAAACAGCTAAGCTCATGCTGCAGGCTTTGGTGGAAGCACTGTGTTATTCTTGTCAACATAATCACTGTTTTTCATGAAACTTGCATGAGCTTATTTATCTTGGAGACTGCTTCCTAGCTTTCAGTAATCTTGGAGTAGGTGTACTGGTGTACAGTGATTGCATAAACTTCTTGTTGGGGGTGGGGTGGGGGTTGGGGAAGGAAC